>MQUG01003301.1:0-129177 GCA_007213375.1 Steinernema feltiae
CCTATCCTCTGGAAACTTCAGTGAGTGATCCCTTAATCGACGGCCAAACGAGCTGTTATCCAGAATATGACTGTCGTGGTGGTGACCGTAATTTCCGAGATCGTAATAGAGAAATCGGTAGTTCGCGTCGCAGATACCCAGAAGTACAGTCGAGAAGGACCCTTTATAGTTGAAAAACGCGCTACCAGAATTAGCCGGCTTCTTAATTTTGATGTGTTTCCCATCAATGCAGCCTGTAATAGCGAACTACAATCTACTGAGAAGAAGACAGAGTTTTACCAAGGACATTCGGAAAGCTCCAGCGGACGTTCGAATTCTTCACTTACATGAAGCCATTCTTCCGCTGTCTCTGGAGTTTGACATTAGCTTGCAAGACGCTGACGATAGCTTGACAAGTATCTCGCACTATAATGCCACGTTGAGCTGAAACAACCAATAGAATGAGTCACAGCCCATCTATGAGCTTACATTCCAACTCTGAAGCTGAAGTGCAAGCTGTGGAAGCTGCTTCCCGTTGCTAAGTAGCGCAGCGTCACTACCAGTTTCTCTTGAGGAAGAATGCAATTATCCTTGACTTGGCGAGGCATCAGCATGGGTGTCACTAGATTCAGCAGCTTGTCAAAAGTTTCCGGCCACATCCGCGTGTACTCGAAGAATTTCTCCCGGCTATTTCGAAGAGTCGGAAAGAGGTGGTGGAACTCTCCGTGTCTACTCCGTTCTCTGCAAACCGCTGTAGTCGGACCTCTTCTCGGTGAGTCATCAAGGAGAATAGCACAGAGCAGCGATCGCTGATGAAGCAACAGTGCTTTCCTCTCCATCCCTGAAGTCGACAACAAAGCATAAATCTACGATAATGTTCAAGATAGCTTTGAGGCTGTGACCTGAGAAGAGCGATACAATCAACAAACAAAAACTTTATGAAACTCCCACGCATTCTATACCAACGAGCGACTATAATCAAACGTAAACTCATCGTAATTGTCATAGTTTCGTGACTCGAGGTTCGACGGAGAAGCGTACAGAATGTTCATAATGAGAAGCTTCTTTCTCCCCTGCTCTTCAAAACTCAAGCGATCGAGAGCTCCGGCGACTTCCATGCCGAAATAGTGGTTCGGGCTAGGCTGATGGCGTAGAGCTTCATTTGTTTCATTTAGCATATCCATCAGTCGTTCCCTCTCATATTCCGCTCCTCGTTTCTTGCTTTTCTTCGCTGATTTTGGCGTACAGTTCTCTTTTTCTTCAACAACCAGGACTTCTGAAGAAGACGATGCGAAGAGTTCTTCGTTCGCAGTAGAACTATCAGGCACAGCTTGACTAGAAAGGCTAAACAAACGATGAGACGAAAAGACGAAAAGTTTTAACTTACGTCTTCCTATCGCTTTCGTACTGATCCAGGAACCTCATCGAATCGAAATAGGGCCAAATGGCCTTCCTCGTAGCCGCACTTCCTGAAGGCGGAGCTTTCTTGAGCCTTTTGTATCGGTCGCGAAGAGCTACCCATTTGCTCTGTATCGCAGCTGCATCCCATTTCGTCAGCGACGATTCGCTGCAACACTCAGCAACTTCGGCCCAAATACGCTTCTTCATTTTAACATCGCGATAATCACAGTGCTCCATGTCGTACAGTGGTTGCCTGGCTTGCACGCAAGAAATTAGTAATTCGACGTCAAGATCATCGCGTTTACCGAAGTCTTCAGACATTCTCTTATCTGAAGTACGAAAATAACGTTACTACAGCCATAAAACTATGAAAATACGTTCAAAGACCCATCAATCACCGATTTACCGCAAAAAAGAGCATTCAATTTCGTTAAAAACGCCGAAAATGTGACCACAACGTTGAATTTCCCATAAAATGCGCTGCAGACCCGTTTTACCACATAAACATAATGCATTTGTAGCAAAAAACAGAATTTCAACAAACACGACGTCGGCGGCGACGTCCAACTTTTCGAAAAAATTCGAAATTTTTTTTTCAACAGGCGACGTCGACGTCGGCGGCAACGTCACGGACGACGTCGTTCCGCCGTTGGTGCTGTTCAAAACCGAACGGCGACGTCGGCACCGACGTCACCGTCGACGTCGACGTTGGTGCCGACGTCGCCGTCGGCTCGTGTTCATAACCGAACGTGACGGTGACGGTGACGTTGACGTCGGCGCCAACGGCGGGTTTTGTCCCTAGCTTAACATTCCATTTTCACGCTGTGTTGTTATAATGGCCGGTTTACAAGTGAGAAAATCCCAGTATAAACACTAGGATTGGCTCCCGAAGCGATCCACCTGAGCTATGGCCGACCGACCACAGTCACTGCTCTGACCTGTCAACTGATTTTCGCGCATTGTGATCGACCAGTATTTATATTGGATTTGGTGTGGTTGTTAGTATTGTGTTCGTTCGTATTGGATTTTTGAAAATTGTGCGCCATCACAGACGGTGAATTTACGTAGAGATCGGGTCTTCGCGCGACTCTTCTCATGTTTGCAAAAAGGTACGATGGTCCGTCGTGCGATCGAGCAAACAGCACCCGCCTTCCAGTAGACAATGAGTTCGTTTTGGCTTCGCCACGTTTCCTTTTGCAGTGTTCGTTGTCGCGCGTGGACTCTACGGTTTGTTGCGCGTGGGGCACTAACCACGGAGTGTCCTGAAATAAATGGCTGTCACGATACAGGCGTTGTTGAGTCAGCGTGACTGACTGATTGCGTATTTGCATCGATTTTCGATTGAGGGCGTCGCATTCACATATCGCCGCCGATAAAACATTGTTTGAATTGGCTGACGTTAGATTGCTCTCGTGTTTTTGTAGTTTTGAACGCCCAATGCTAATTGGCAGCTTTCTTTGCAGACAATCACCTTTCTGTTGATCTCCTTTATTTATTGACCCCAGAAAATGGCCGACCAGTTGACTGAAGAACAGATTGCTGGTTAGTTCACAATTTGTTTGTCAACGCGTATAATCGAATTTTCCAGAGTTCAAGGAGGCCTTCTCGCTTTTCGACAAGGACGGAGATGGAACCATTACCACCAAGGAACTGGGAACTGTGATGCGATCTCTGGGGCAAAACCCTACTGAAGCCGAGCTTCAGGACATGATCAACGAAGTTGATGCCGATGGTATTTATCGACATGAAGATATCTTGTGATTACTTAAATCTTGTAGGTAATGGAACCATCGACTTCCCCGAGTTTCTCACGATGATGGCTCGCAAGATGAAGGACACCGACTCCGAAGAAGAGATTCGCGAGGCGTTCCGAGTAATTTCTTCTGTACATTGAGTGGAATGCAAGTGAATGCTTTAGGTTTTTGACAAAGATGGCAACGGCTTCATTTCCGCTGCAGAGCTTCGTCATGTTATGACGAACCTCGGTGAGAAGCTCACCGACGAAGAAGTTGATGAGATGATCAGGGAGGCTGACATCGACGGCGATGGCCAAGTCAACTACGAAGGTAATGATTTCAAAGTTTTTCGATTGTACTAAACAACTTTTGCAGAGTTCGTGACTATGATGACGACAAAATAAGTTCTCCTAAGAAGAAAGCTAATGAAAGATGTCCCGTCTATGATGTCGCTTGTCTGTCTTATGTGTATGACTGTATTGTATTATTGATTTCCTTTTGTGATTTTACCGTTATAAAATACCATTTCTCTACGCTGTGCTCACACATCAGTAAGCCGCTCATATAGGCTCTGGAAGCACCGCGTCGGGAAGCGGTCCTGTTTCCATCTCTGCATTCTAGAGTTCTTCCCCATTCATACAGCGGTTCTTTTCACAATAGCTAGTGTTGTCTTGTGGGTTTGCGGTTTTGACTCCCTTGTCAGGTCTGTTCACCATTTGGCCGTGAGGTTGTTTGCTTCTCGCTTGACCACTGTTGTGATCTTTCAAATCGTTTCTTGCGATTTACTTATTTTTCCCGTTTTTAATGAACTGTTGGTTTGTGTTGTAAGTTATTTATGTGTCACGTCTATTTTTCCACCAAAATATAAGACGTTGTGCTTTGTTTTGCGCGATCGCGGGTGGAGACAACTCTTGGTCGTTGACGTCTTCGCTAGAAATTGAATCCCCCAGGGGTATCGATCGCTGGCAACGATGCAATTAGCATCGTGTATCTGCCAATGGCAGAGTGCGCAACGTCGAGAGAGGCTTGCGAAAGCACTACAATGGTTAATTAGATATTTTGAAGGGCTCGGTTTATTTCCTCCAACGCTCGCTACCTGCGGCTTCCGCAGGGGCTTCGCCCGCTCGTTCCCGACAATTGATTTGCGTCGTCAATGGGGGAACCATCATCAAATTCGGCTGCGCGGTGCGAGTTTGACGACTTCAGGAGGAAATGATGTGTTGGAAGGCATCGAGGGTAGCAAATGGAGGATGCGCAGAGCATTGACCGAACTTGACCCATCGCATGCAGACTTCGTTATCTCCTCTTCGGTGATCGATGGCGTTTTGAAATTCCCATTTCGGAACCAGCAAATTCGATCGATTTGTTTGCGCAATGTATTATCGAGCGAAGGGCGCGATTGTTGCGACGTTTTCGTCTTCTTTTCGCTTCGGCAACCGATGGGGAGGCAAAGAATGGTGCGATAACACTTTCCAGTCCCGAAGGGGGCATTCCACCCAGTCCCGTCGCTGTGTAACCCCAATTTAGTTTACTCCTAAGGACGGAGCAGTCGAGTTTTTGCTTCTCAACAGTTATACTTGAAGGGTTAACAGCGAGGAAGTCAAAGACCGAAGCGCGTTGCTTCCGAAATCCACCATAGGAAAGGGAAGGGACAGGGTGTTTTGAAGGGAACTCGGACAGCGATTGCCATTAATACGAAATTATTCGTCCACATGAAGAATGGCTTCGCAGATGTGAACAGATTGGCGTCGCGAGTCAACGGGGACCGGAAGCCGGCGTTGTTCATTTACGGTTTTTTTAATTAAAAATTCTTTTGGGCGGCATACTGTATGTAGGCGTTGTGTTCCTCCTTTGTTCGAATGGATGTTTTCGAGCTTCTTGCATTTGTACATTTCTTCTTCATTCCCAATTCTTTTATTCGCGAGTCGCCCGACACTCTCGATACCGTAATCGCCGGCCTAAATTTCTACTCCACGAAATTAACTTCTCAGCATATTCGGGCATCTGTTTGTTCATTCTTTTTTCTCTTTTTGTTCGTTTCTTTCTGTAATGCGATTATCGAATCGTCGACACAACGTCGCGGGCTCACTGCGCCGAAATGGAATCGCGAAGATTAAACGCTGTGGGGACGCGAGTTCCCGTTTGCTGCGAATTCAGTTTTTTATTTGTTACAAACGAAGTTTTGCATGTGATACAATGCTCTGGGAGAAAGGAAGCGTGGAGGCCCGCGAGATGATCGGCAGGGAATGAGGAGACGGGCAGAAACAGTAACCGGTTATATACAGTAATCTTCTGAAACTATTCAAATTGCTAGAACTCTATTCGACGCTGGGGTGTCTTGAAGACGGAGGCGACAATCCGGTGTGTACGGTAATGGACGAGTTTCTGTTGACGCTGAACGCAGGGTAGTAGAGTCCGCGAGGCATATTTCTGAAAAGGTCGTCATTTGCGAATGGATGGAACGAGGAGATGTTTTGAAAACAATGAGATCCCCAAATGGGAATATTTACTCACCTGAAAGCCAGCGACCGACCCTCGAACATGAGGGGAACGTCGTTGACGAAGAAACTGAGGGATCCTTTGTCAGCGTCCAGCAAAACTCCAATTATTGACCCCTTTTTAATTCCTGAAGGGATCCGGCCAAAGTCATTTCGGTGAAGGAACCAGGATCTTTCTGCATCGACGTACATTGACCACCCATGAAGGTCCTTGCCTGTAACGAACATTTTACATTATTATGTTTGTTGTTTTCATTGTAGTGAGCGATTGCGAATCGAATCAAAGACCACAGAGAATGTCGCCCTCGCATTCTTCGCACGCATTCCGCGATTCCGTGCAAACGTTTCAGCTTCGCATGCGATCGATCAGATTATGCATGCGAAGGTCGTAAAACGGTAGCGAAGCGGTCGTAAACCGTGGAAGCGCCGATTGCGTTCAAGCAATATGATTGTCGCACACTTACCGAGCATGATGTTGCGATTGACAGATGGCTGCGCGACTCCCACCACGATGTCCGCGTTCCCGTGATAGGAGTCAACCGATACCTCCCAGTAGTGCAGCCCTCGGGAGAACGCCACGGAGCCGAGCACAGTGCGGTATTCGTTGGAGGAGCCGCTGAGAGTGCAGCACTCGTTGCTCAGGTGCATCTCGGTCTGTGAAGGCGATTTGCTGAGTTGGAACCAGGCGACCGGCGCCGTCTGCAAGCAGATCTGCTCGCTGTAGACGCTCTCACCCGCCGAGTTGAACGACTTGACGCGCGCATTGTAGTAGGTGTCGAAGTGGAGTCCGTCGATCGTGCAGATCGTCTCCGTCCCACAGTACACTTCCTGGAAAGAGACGATTGGTGGATGTACGAGCGATTCAGATGCACCTTGAACACTCCGTCTTCTCGTCCGGTGTCGATTTCCAAAATGTATCCGTCCACCGCGCATCCGTCGTGCGGCGATCTCCACACTACCGTAACCGAGTTGTTCTCCGCGGAGCATTCGGAAGTGTGGAAGACTGGAGCTGATGGCACTGAAATAAACACGATGAGAAGCTGCAACGTGCGCATTTGCGTGCAGAGTGGAGAAGTGCGAAATGGAGCGAATGAGAGTACAATCACGACCACGAGAAAGTGCAAACGACTACAGTATACCTCTCGAAGAATCTCCTCTGATCTTGCCAGAGGCCGCGCTAGCTGTAAAAGCGGTGTTTAGAATCGGTCGTGAGCTCTTCTCGTCATTAAACAAAGCGACCATACCTTTCAGTTGCGCAAAGTCGAGATTCTGGATGGTGTACTGTAGGTGCTTTGTGTCGAGATTCAGCACGATCTCAGGCTCCACGTCGGGTTTCGTGCGCATCTCCTTGTGCCAGAGGAACTCCTGACTCGTCGTGCGGTTGAGGAGCGCGCTTCCGATCTGCATGTAGACGGCCGGATCGGGCTCCTTGAGCACTTCGATGCAGAATTGGATTAAGGCGGTGGTCCTCGAGAGCTGTGCGGTGCATCTCATAATCTGCTCCTTCAGAACTCGTTTCTGAAGACCGGGAATCGTCAAAGAAGGCGAAAAGAAGAACACAGACCTTGTAGTCCCTTTCCTGGTCAACAAACTCCAAAAGCTTTCCTTTTCGCTCCTGAAGCTGTGCGATGAGCGAATCGATCTGCACGGTGACGTTCGTCGTGAAGTCGGAGGACACATTCTAAACGAATCGGTCAGTTCGAATCCTTCTTTCGCCCCCTACGTTGATCTTCTCGTGGCAGTGCTTCAGCTTTGTGATGTCTTCGGTGGCCGAACGCGCTTTTTCGCTCAGCAGTTGGAGTGTTTGAGAGAGTTCGCTCTGAAATACCGTAGCGCGTTATTAGCGACAGTTGGCGCTCGGCGAGTGCCGCGGGGAGCGTTAAGTGGTGTCGATGATGTCGCAAAGAAACGTTTTGCGCGTCGCGCGCGATTTATGGCGCTGTGAATTCTGTTTTTGTAGGCGACGCTTTCAAGACGATTTATGCGTTGCGAATGTTGCGAGTTGAGAAAGAAAGTGGTTGCGGGGAACGCGGTTAATTCCGTGATTTATGCGTGGATGGCCGATAAACATGTCCGTCCCTCTCCGAGTGAGCGTTTCTTCGCTTTGTTCGGAGGAGTGCGACGCAATTAAAGAGTAGTACTCTCGACGGAAATCCGCTCTTCTGACGACAAATCGAATTGTGGCGCCAAAAGTTTCATTAGTCGTGCGCGGATGGCTGCGAGAGGCCGACCCGAGGAGCAGAATCGAGCAGAGAAACGCTCGCTAAGCAGATTAACCCAACAGATATTGTTTTGGGATCAGGATTACCTGTCGGATTAGGCGGAAAGAGGTCACGTTGGCACCTCTGCTGCTTGACTCACAATCGTTTGCGGATTATCCCGTAATCGGATCTATTGACCCCCGTCTTTTGTATGTTAGGCGCTGCAGTTGGATCAAAGTGGATGTTTTACAACCGCAGATTTGTAACCGGAGCCCCTGAAGGGCGCTCGGCTGTCCCTCGAAGGACAATTATCCCATTGATGGCCGAGGGTCGCAGCAAGGAACGGCTAATGAAAAGATTTGCGCAACCATATGGCAACGCATTTATCTTCTCGTGTGATGACAGCGGCGGATGGGAATGACGAGCGCTATTGCATAATCAGTGTCTGGACGCCCGACCGTGCAGGCCTAAAACAGAACCGGGAGAGAGAGGGAATAATTAGGCTGTCAAGCGCGAACCGTTTGATCGATCGACGAGAACACGAGGCGTGCAATTACGCTCGAAGTTCGCCGCGTGCGAAGCCTTCTTTCCGGATATCTCACGCCTCAGCGCGCGTATTCAGCCAATTAACGGCGGACACTTCACTTCTGACCTTGCAGTCCTCACTCGACTGTCGCCGCACCGTCTGTCACTTTCCCTTTCACAGCTGCGCGACCTTTCGGTGACAAATCGCCGCCCAAGGGCCTCTTTTTGCCCTGTTCTGGTTTCAGTTCCCTCCGCTTTTTCTCCGCAAACAACAGGTGTCCGAACGTCGTTCGTCGCTTTGCAATGGGTGGCAGGAAGCGCCAGCTCCCGACTCGTACTGTAAATCAAAAAATATGCAAATTCTCGGCGTCTTCCCATCGTAAAACGGCGGCGAAGAAGCATCGAAACTGCCGCTCACTTCCCGCATGCTTTCGCAGTGCCAAACGGCCTCAGGGTCACGATGACGAGAGTTTCATGTTTGCACAGACCCCGAAAGTCCCTGAAACGCGTATTTGTCCGTTGGCGAGAGCCGGACATCGGACATATGTAACATCCAATCGCCGGAGAGTCAGTTGGTTGACCACTACACGAAACGACAAATTGTCGTCGTTGTTCTGATCGGCGTCGGTTACACCTGTCGGGGATCATCTCCCTGGCGGCTCGTCGACCTCGGCGTTCCCTTTCGCCTCGCGCACGGTGCATATGGCCAGAGGCGATGAAAAACGAATAAACACATTGCGGTCGCTTTGCGATAAACGCGCCGCCGAAGCGTCGGAGATCGTAAAAAGTCGCCACGGGCCGAAGGGTCATTTGCGGTGCCGGGTTATGTAAATTGAGTCGCAAACAACGTCTCACGACAGGTGGCGCCCTCTCGAGCCGCTTTGAACTCTGCGAACTCCTTATTAGCGCTTTCGAGGGCCATTCTTCTTCGTGTGCTCACTCGATTAATTAGAGAACTCGGCGTTTCTCGGGAACCAGGAGAACCAGGCGGCACTTTACAACGCATCTCATAATTTGGTGGAGCGGTGGAATTCGATTTGAATTATTGCCGCTGAACAAGCGCCGCCGATTTACAACAAAATCGCCAACGCAAAGCCGATCGCTCGTCCGTCGCATGATCTTCCAGGGGAGCTTCCATATTTACTCGACCCTCAGATGCCCCTTAGCGACCCTCGAGACGTCTCATGTTCGGCGGCTATTTGCCCAGGAGCAGCGCTCTGTTTGTCCAAATCAACGTCTCTTTGGTCGTATTTGGAGAAAGCTGTTTGCTCATCAGGAACCCGACACTTTCCCACACTTGAACCGTTTCGGTAGCGTCGTTGTTGACAGATCGCACGCGCTAATCGTCGATGTTAACAAGATTGATTTACAACTCGGAAGTTTGCTTCCCCGATCGCTGATAAGCGGCGCAGCGAGCGAAGCATGTTTGCGGGAGCGCTGCTGGGATCGAGAGGATCGAGTTCCAAGCGGAAAGACAGATTCATGGCCGCGAACTTGTTTACCGCATGCCTACGCGCGTTAATTGAGGACTTCCGCTCGCAAAGGTCGTTTGAGTAATTGAAGACTCACCTTCTGCGACTTGCAAGTGTTGTGGAGACTGTGGACCTCGTGATTCTGGTGGCGGACCTCCTGAAGACACATGCAGCACACGGCGCTCTTGCACACCGCGCAGAACATCGTCAGAATCTCGTTTTCATGGAACGCGCACTTTGATTCTTTTTCTGCCGATGAGGTCGCCGGAACGCGTCTGCAGGATTACGGTACGCTTGATTTAGATCCCAACAACTCACCTCGTGTTCGACGGTGTCAGCTGATGCTTCATCAGGGGACCTTTGGGAGGATGGAGCACGTTCTGACACGGAGAACAGTAGTAAACGTCGCACTGCTCGCAGAAGACGCTCGCCGGATTCTCGGATCCTTTATCGCACATCTGGCATTCGGGGATACGATCGGGGGTTACAGAAGAGCGTTGGTTGCTGTCGGGATTCTGCACGCGGTAGCGTTTGATGACTCTGAGAAGCGCCTCGTTGGTGGGAACATTGAGAATCGCTTGGTCGTCCGCGTAGAACGAGGGCTTCTGACACGCAGAGCAGATTACGGTATATCCAGAGGTGGAAGGAGTGAGGATGGTGGGAACGCGCGAGAGAATCGAGGAAGACGTTCCGAGGATGCTGCACGGTCGGGAATCTGCAAAGAAGGAGCATTCAGAAAGGCGGAAGGCGCAGGAGAACTGACTTCGACCACACAAGACGACTCCGGAGTCGGTTTCCGAGAAGACGGAGAGTTTGTCGGATTCCTGGTCTTGGTCGCTGACGCAGAGAGAGATCGTGTCGCTGGCAGCTGAAATGAGAGAATTGCGAAGGCTGTAGAAGAGAGGAGAGGATACCTGAGGAGCACTGCGGCGAGAGGAGCGCGTTGGAAGCGCGTTGCTGCGCCTTCAACGCGCATTGCCTGCAGTAGCTGTGGGCGCAGGGCAGCAGAATCGGGTCGACGACAAAGTTCTTGCAGCTGGGACATTTGAGTTCTTCCTCCATTCTTCTGGCGACATTCAGCGCCGCCGGTGCCGTCAAAGGGATTCTGGAATTGCACATCGGATGAGACGACCGCGTGGGTGCGTGGCGTGCGACGTGAGTGAGAGAGCAGGCGAGTGGAGTCAGCGAGGATTCACTCGGAAGGTGACTAATGCGTTCTCGCGACTTCTGTTGGCGAGTCGTAAATCGAATACAGTAATTTACGAATGGAATTTACGGTTTTTTGCGAAGAACTGAGAAAACAGAAGGCGCGCGCGCGCGCGAGGAAGAGCGCTAATTGGAGAGATGATGGATGGTTCTGGGAGGAAAGACGATCGACGGGGCTAATGGAAGAGGGCGGAGGAGTTCCTCGGAGACTGTAGCCCCGGAAAGACGAATACGGATGCCATTAGGGGGTGAGTGGATTAGAGGGCGACAGATGCCGCGTGGTCGATGGGTAAAATAAACAAAGGAAGTGTCGCCGATGAAAAGGAGCCGCGCGATAATTGTTTGTAAATCGGCGATCGAGATGAGGAGTCTTCGGATTAGCGCACGGTGCCCTCCGTTAGGGAGTGTTGTGCAACTGGCGAGTCGTCGAAAGGGCGATGAAAGTGCGCGAAGAGGATTAAAGACATCGCTTGAGGCAATACGGCGCGCGAGGGACCTCCGCCGAAGTCTTATTGACTTTTAGTGGCCAATTATATGAATTTTACCTAAATTGATCGCCTCGGCCAACTTGCACTATAGTCGCGCGCCGCGTTTGTTTTCGCGGCGCCGTCGAGGGCGAAAGTATTTGCATGAAACATTAATACACTCTGAAGGCGCGACGAACTCCGCCGGGAGCCCGAGATTGACACGTCGGCGACCGATTCGGACATGACAGAAGGCTGCGAGTAGCCTGAGGTGATCGATTGATAGCGAGGGACTCGAGAAGCTCGAAAAGTCGAGATCGAAGTGATCGAAGAGATCATCGGTGGTCGGAGGGCGCAGAAGAAAAGAAAAATCGCTGTTTTGACTATAGTGTATGTGAGCCGGACGCCCCGCCCTTCGGGGGACGCGTCCCGCCCCGCCCGAGCTTCGACTCGAGCCTTGGCCCTCGAGGATGCGGCGGTGGCTGCAAGAAGTCGCTGGCGGCGGTGTTGGAAGCGGGGAACAACATTTATGTAAACAAACAGCGCTTTTACACTTTCAAGTCGCCGATGCTTGAGAGTCTCCTCGCTCAGATCGCAGTGCATGCGACGACTGATCGCGATTTAGAGGGCGATTGAGAGGTGAAATGTGAGAAACGCAAGTGCTCTCACGCTGGCGCTGAAGCGGAAAGCGGAATTCCACCCACAGATCCAAGAAGAGACACATTCCTCGTACCGTATCCGTCCTCCACAGCCCTGACCCTCAATATGTTCGCGCCAAAGTGCGTTCGCTCCTTGACTCTCCGGAGAGCTCTCTGCAGCGACCGACCGTTCGCTGTTCGCGTTCCCATAAATCATGTTTTTTCGCGTCGAGGGTCATTTACATAATCCCGCTACTTACTCGCGCGCGCGCAACGTGTTCTCCGATTGTTTCGGGTGACAAATGATCTCTTCGAGTGGACACGACTCACGTGGCGTTTCCTGGAGTCCCCGCAACGAGCCCGGGCCCGAACTCCGCGGGTCACTCGACAGTGCCATCCAATTCATCAGAGATCGCGGCGAGGGATTAGCCGCGGCGCGCGCGGATTAAGCGATTCTGCAACAGAAATGTTTTTTGCGAGTAAACAGAGCTTCGGGCGATCGCCCAACGGAAGATCAACGCCGCGATGGAGATCGGAGGTCCGTTTTCTGGAAAACAACTTTTTGAGGACGTTTGCAAGCGATCGGCAGGCGATGTTTGGGCAATGAATACTCGATTGGCCGGGCGTCGTAGTAATTTTGTTAATTTTTAATGCCACGACGCCGGAGAAACACCGCGATTCATCGCGAAGCGGTTCCTCCGACCATTAGAGCCCTGACGAGCGCAGTCTTCGACGAGGCAGAAGGAGCGTGCGTATCAGGAGCGCGATCACGGCCCGAGGGATTCCCGATTAGAGCGAACAAATATTTGAAAACGAAAATAAAATTAATGACTCGCGCGCTAAATTGGATGCCAACACGAAAGACTCTTTTTTGATGAATCGCCCGAGGGCCTTCGAGCACCGAACGTCTCAAAACATTTGTAATTGGGGAAACAACGAGTTAATTAACCCGAATCGCGACCTCGCGCGACCTTGACGCGTCGAGATCGCATTTGCATATCGGCGTTTGCAATCTCCTTAAATCAAAAAGATCGAGTTGAGGAGAAAACTGTCGCAGACGACGATTAATTAGCGGCGCGCAGTGGAATTCGGACAGCGCAGTGAATCGGAGAAGCGCGAAAAATTGAAACTAAACATGCGAGGATAATGAGAAAACGACGTTGCTGGCGACGACTTAGGATCGTCGGGGTGGTCGGGGGAAGGGCCGCAGGAGTAATTGGATTAGCCAACGAGGATTCGTGTTCGTTTTCGCCAATAAACAATGCGGAACATCGCTCTCGAAGGCAGAAATTTGCAAAAGGAGGCGGCGGGGCGGAGTCACTCTGGATTCGAGAACAGGTTGCAATTAAACGCTCGGCCAGGTGCACTCAAAGGCAATTGAGATTGAGACACTTTCCGGGAGGGAATTGGCCACAAAATCGAAGGGGAGAGGACCAGATACGGGGAGGGGAAGTCAGAGTGCCACCAACAGTAATGAATGTTTGAGTTGATCCATCGGCGAGCGGAAACGCGTGCGCGAAAAGTCGTTGGCGTGAAATGGCACCGAATTGTTTTGGTACCGGGTAACGGAGACGCGTCTTGGATACGTGGCAAGGTGTATTCGGGTTCTGCGGCACCGTCAAGAAACCATCCGTAGAGGTGAAGCGGCTTGGTATCCACAGCGAACCAGTTGTCACTGGAAACCCAAATTAGTCGCAACATATCCATATCGCGAGTACCTGATCGCCACCACCAATCGTCGTCCAATTAGGCGACAATTCGAGCGGAAACCGCTGATGACAGATCGCGAATTGGAATATGCATAGCGGAAGCGGCTCAATCGCCCCCCGGAGATGGCGGAAGGTCAAAAGTAACCTCGCGGTCCCGATCGATCCCATAAAAGTGTTTCGCCGCCCTCGGTATCAGGTGATAAGCGGTGACCGCAAACGACTGCGCAGGTCGACTATATGCAGAGGGGCCAAGAGCGAACGAGAAGAGGAAGCGGATGGAGACGAGAGAGCCAAATGAAATGGATAATCGCGCACGAGATTTATTCGCATTTTGAGGCAAAAAACGGACGACGAGTGAGTGCATTAAGATCCACGAGGGACGCGATTGGTCGCCAGGAGGAAATGTTTTATTTACAAACGAAAGAAACGCGAATAACGAAGAAGCGAACCGCGGTCGTGCGCAAAGGTGACTGCGAGAGGAGAGCCGCAGACGTTTTCGGCGGCGAAATCGCGTTTTACGCGCGAATGAATCGGTGGAATCCTTTCGATGAGAGGATTTCCGAGATCGCGAGGCACGATCGTCCTCGTAGGCGAGTTTAATTGCCCAATGGAGATACCGTAATTCCCGAGAAGCTGTGCGAATCGAATTCCAAGCACTTTCCCGCGCTAACCAGGCTAATCGACGCGAGCGTCCACGCTGCGCGTGCTCGTTTAAGTTATTCCGCAAACTCCAAACCCTCAAGGCGCTTCAAAAACTCTAATTGGCGTTCGATCCCGCGTGTTTTTGGTTACTTGCGGATTCCATTCAATCGGCCTTTGACGTCCACGCTGTTTGAATTACCCGACTCCATGAATTATTTCGTTTTGCTTTTGAATCATGCGAATCAACAAAACAAACAACATCTCGCGCGACGCGACGCGACGCAGAGATCCAAACAAGTGTCTTCTGATTCTCGCGACAAAACAATTTTGATTAGGCGAGAAGAGATGATGAGTGGACGGAGGGAGGAACTGACTGAGTGAAGTATGCACGCCTGCTGCTATTTGCGGTAATGCGCACATCTCGTGCGAAGGTGTAATCATGCCGCGCGGAATGAGGAAATGTCGTGCCGCGTGAAATCAAAGCTGGAGCTTTGTTGCTCACCTCTCCTGAGAAAGGAAACCCGTTCGCGCCACCTGCAGAGACAATGAAGGCAAAAAAGCGTAAAAACGCCCAAATGGATGCTAATAATCGTGCGACAATTAGGGCGAAACGGTAATCGCGTGTGTCAACAGTCGTTTATCGCCCCAAATGGATCGTCGTTCCTCTGGAGGTCATCACTCACCGCGCGAAACAATGAACCCTCGCCCGCCCCTCCATTGTCACTTCACTTCTCCCCTCGTACATCGCCAAATCCATTCTCCCATTAACTTACCGAGGACCTCCGCTGCGCGTTGTCGTCGCCATCGTTTTTGGTTCGGAAGCGGCGATTGGCACTCTGAAAAGCCGGAATGAATCCATGAGCTCGTTGGGGACACGCGTTCGGTCATTCCGGCGGTCACATATCAAACAGACGACTTCGCCGCCGCGTGCGCCGTGCGATTTCGCAAGATAAGCTCGTTGGGTCACCGTGGCCGCGGATTCAGGAAACGCGCGAGAAGCTCTTCGCGCGTTTCCTCTCCGCCAAAGTGTCAACGACAGCGGCGCAGAAAACAGCGCGTAATTAAGGGCCGCAGAAAACACGCGTTTTCACGATCCGTTGCTCGACGGGCCCCGAGGGGACTCCTGGCGACGCCGAGTCCTCCGGGGCTTCCGCCGGAGTCCGCCAGAAGTAATGAAGCGGCAATTGGACGCGCACATGGATTCGAATGGCGGATGAAACGCGGGCGGTTTGATTTGGGCGCTCCGACGGTAATTGCAGCTGTCACAAATCCTTTTAGGACAGAAAAACGCGCGAAACGAACGATTATTTGCATAAAGGAAGCAAAAAACGAATTAAAGGAACAAAAAGGCGATCGCGCGGCAAAGAACGTCGTAAAGTGATTGTGGGGTGAAGTTCGCCGTTCTTCGCACTCTCTGCACTCGCATGAAAAACGAGGTGCGAACGAATTCCGAGACGCGCGAGGGAAACTCCGATTTCATGAATGTTAAATTACGCAAACACCTTGCGATATCTAAAATGAATGACGCATGGGAGTACGGAAACGCGGAGGACCACAGGGTCCCACACAAGCTCCAACATGTGCTCAAATATAAGTTCTTTCGCAATAACAAACAATAAGAGCATTAAAAACATCTCATCTTGTGAACTGTGGCTTCGGGGCTGTCTTCTTCTTCCGAGCAGTCATGGCTGTGAGTATCCCACATTCGGCTGCGAATTTAAAAGCGACAACGAGTTCGAATCAACATCCATGTTTCCGTTCGCGTTATCTTCATTGCGATCTTGTTCCACCATGTTACTAACAAGTCGTTCGGACTCCACGTCTAAACTCGCAAGCAAAGATTGCTACAAGAATCTCCAAAGGAACCCAGCTGTCCTGTTCTTCTACGCTTGGTCATATGGAATAACGAAGCTTCACGCCGGTTTTTCTGCCGTTCGTCTTCAGGACGCCCAAAGCAATACTTATAGGAAAAATAAAACAACAAGAAACTATACCATGTTTGTTTACGTAACCTCGAACGATCTTCCCTCGCCTGAATGACGAGCGGCCACCTCTCCACCGGATAATCTTCCGGTTAGCATAAGGAATCACGATTTACGCTCGAAGCATCTGGTCGAAAAGCAAAATTTATTTTCAGAAAAGGTAAAAAACAACGCAGAATGCAGGTTAATCGTTTCAGGACCACTGCGTCCAATTCAGGCATTTTTCTTCTCGCAGAGATTGATCTTATGATTGGAAATCGCCCTTTCGAGTCTTCTCGGCAGTCGGCTCCACTCATAGATGTGTCCTTTAATGTCTGCTACCTGGCTACAACGGTCCACGACAAACGTCCCCGACATTTTCTTGAAATGCTTCGTTATAAAGTGAAAGAATCCACTGTCGGCCACGTACTTTCCTGTTGCAGGCAAAGTCGCTTGAAGACTATTTATCTACAGTATCGTTTACCTGTTACGATGTATTCAGTGCCAACTTTGAGGTCGTCGAGCGCGCAGTCGTCTTCGGTCGCAATATCGAACCATCGGGGCGCGGTGCGAAATTCGTCGTTGTTCGAAGGTTTCTTTACGAAGAGACCGCTTTCCACTCGGTACGTCGTCCTACCTAACCAGTACGATCGCGAGAGGATATGAAGGCGAGCGGCTGAATGGGGGATTTGCGGTGTGCAAAGGAAGCATCGGTTACCCCATTCAGATTTGCAGAGAACGATTTCGGGTTTCTGATGAGTGCAGTTGCACGCTGAGCTGAATCCCACACAGAAGCTAAGAAGCAGAACCGCTAAATTTCGAGGACTCATCGCGGGAAACGCAGCGCATCGATTGCGCGGAGGGTGGCGGTCGAGGGGAGGACAAATTAGTGCCACCCGCAGAGTTTGTGACACCGCGAAGGCGCAAATGAGGATAATTGCAGGACGATTGCAGAGCGATCCAGTTGATAAACAAGCGACGATCGTGGATATTCGAAACACACGCAAAATCGAAGTGTGAGTTGATGAATGGTCTTGCAGCCATCAGCTTGATCCGTCAAGAATGCCTCGCGCTGTTGTAGTCGCCGGCTTGTTTTGGGTTTTCAAACAAAAGGAAACTTTTAAACGACGTTGGACGATTATCGTCCTTGCAGCTCCTGGGAATCGAGATAGATCTGAGCAGACCAACTTTGGGTGACCATTTGTCAGGAACTGATAAATCAAACGTTTTTGCGCGCTTTTTTGTCTCCGCGGATTATTTACTTCGCTTCAGCAATTCTCCTTCGGCGGTCAGCGCTCGATTCCCGAAGGAGTCGACGAGATCAGACATTTTTATTGACGCAATTACAGTATTGACATAGCGGAACACGTCCGAGAATATTGCTTCGGGGAGAGGAGGTTCCGCACAACTAAACGAGATCGACGAGTCATATAAAATTCAGAAAAGTTCAAAGATTTGAGCATTTCAAAGAGTTGGAGAGCAACAGGAGTAGGCGGCGAATCGAGGGTTTGTAGGGTCACACGTACCACTCCTTGAAGTCCTTTTTCGCCGCGAGGTTTCCGTTCTTCGGAGTCGCGCCGTTCATCGGCATCATCGCACCGTTGGGAATGACGGCGCCGTTGATAGGCTGGTAGCCGTTGCCGTTGGCGATGATTCGCGAGGCGGTGTGTCCTATGCCGGAGGGGCAGATGCCCGCGGGACTCAGATGATGCTGCTGTTGGTGGTGGTGGGAGAGCGAGGTGTCGTGGTGCATCATCTGCGGACTCATTTCGGAGGGAATCGGGGTGTAGCCGCCCGGAGTCGTCGGCTTCGTGGCACCATTGCACGCCATCGGGTAGTGGTCGGTGCCGGGGCCGTTCTGCCGGCAGCGGAAAACGCAGAAGACGACGATTGCGATTATGACGATCACCGACACCGAGGCGATCGAGATGAGCGCAGTCCGAGGGAAATCCGTCGATGTCACCGGTCCCTGCAAGCGTCTGATGTTGGAGTGCAGAAAATCGCATATTCTCATATTGCGGCAAAGCTTTCGCTTCGAGGCTTCCCTTGAGCGTTAATGAGGTCAGAACTAACCTTCTGGGTGGTGACAAAGAGGTCGCCCATCGGCGTCGTCGGCCTTACGGCATATACGGTGTGTGAGGGCAACGTGGTTCTTGGCTTCGGTTTCGCGAGCGCAGCAGCAGGAGGGGAGACGTGGACAGTTCCTGAAACGAGAACTTTAGCTGGACGTCCGTGAAGATACGAAAAGCCACAACGGAGGTGGACGGATGCAGGACTACAACGACAAAGGGGTGACAGAATCCTCGACGGACAGGTGCCCGGGCAGAGGGTGCAGGTGCCGCGCAACTTTCGATAATTACGATCGGAGAAGGAGAGGAAAGGAAAGCGACGTCGGTGGCCGCCGGAGTCCGAGGCGCGAATCGATTACCACGGGAGCGGCGAAAACGACGCCGAGGGACGAAGACGCCGCGGGGATTCTGTGGAGAACTTCTGTCGCGATGAATAATGGGGGATTATGGCGGCGGATCGCGGAGATTTTGGAGTTTTCGAGCGAAAATTGGTAAACAGCGGAGGAAAACAGCCCGAGCAAACGGCGAATGATTAATTAGGAGAGATTCGGAGAAGTGAAGCGAGCGAAATCGAAATTGAAATGAGCAATAAGTGGAGGGGAACGGCAGAAGCGAGGCTTAGAAGCCTCGGCGGCCATTAGGCCCCCCGGGCCTCGATTCAGAGCTGTTTAGGCATAATGGGTCCATAAGTCTACGACATTCCAGGAGGGACCGAGAACTAAGGAAGCGGAGACCGATCATCCACCACCAACCAACCAACCAACAGCTACCGTACCACCGCTCTCCAAAGCACAAACCAGAAACTTTCTACCATTCCACACATCCAAAGCAATTCCTACCGACTGACGGCGTTGGCGGAGGCAACTTTCTAACAAAGGGGGTCCTTCTGGTTGAGGAGCTCGTCGTGGTTACTGTAGTGCGCTCTGAGGTGCTTCTGGTTGTCGGGGCTTCAGTTACTGTCGTTGTGGATGTCGATCTGACTGTGGTCGTGGTCGTTGGGAGTACTGTATTCAGTGGCGGAGGCTCCAAATCCGACCACAAGTCTTCGAGGTAGTCGGTTTCCGATCCGATCGCCTTGCCGTACGACTTCTGGGTTACAGTAACTGGCTTCACGCTTTGAACGACCGGCGCTACCGTAGTCGGTAACTCTTCGGCGTCGTCGTCTTCGTAGAACACCTCGACCTGCGCGCTGTCTAAACGATTCGGAGTTGCGGTTTCGGACGGAGCGGAGGAGAAGGAGGAAGAGAAGGAGTACGGTCGTGCGGGAGAAGAGCCCTCACCGGAGCTACCGTAATCCACGTCGAGACTCATCGTGACCATAACAACTACAGTGGGTGCAGGCGGCGTCGTTCGCTGCTGCAGCGCGTGGAAGTGCGCAGGTTTGAACAAGTGCTTCGACTCGATGACTACGGTAGACGGTACGGTAGCTGTGACCGTAGTTGTCGGTGTTGGTGACACTGTGGTTGGTGGCAGTGAAGGTGGAACGGCTGAAATAAGTCACGTGCTCGACAGTGAACTATGTGGGGTACGGTAGGAGAGAGAAGGGAGAGAGAGAGAGCACCCACGAAGAGACCGCACGTAAAAAGGAAATGAAAGTGAGAAGAGCGTTCGGAAGAGGCACCGACCACTTTTGGAAGAAGGCGATGTACGTCGTCCGGCGGATACGGTAGACGAGAGCGGCGAAGAAGGCGTCGGGAGTATCGGAGTGAAGAAACCTGAAAGAAAACGATTAGGATGGGGAGAAACTTCGTTTCTGCGATCTCCGAAGCATCACTTCTGAATCAACCGCCGCTTTGCGCGGCGATAAATCGAGGCGCAATGCCATAAATCATATTTTTGCCGAAAACACCGAGAAAGAGGGAATCCCAGCTTGCTTGTGCCCGAAGCCAAAACAATCGTTGCAGGAGTACGGCGAGCGTCGCAGAGATAACAGCGAATGAAGAAGAAGAAGAAGAAGTCCCTTTGGAATGACACCCCCACTACCGTACTCTCATTTTTCTCTCTGCGCTGATCTCGTGGCTTCGGTCGCAATTTCGGTCGATAGTTCGGAGCGAATCTGGGTGGCGGCGGCTTGAAGAGATCCGTTTTGCACTTCGGAGTGTTCCATTCGATGAGGCAAATGATCGGAGGACGCACGGTAGTCGTGCTGCTGGTCATCGTGGATCACCCACGAAGTCAGTGGTGAGTACTGGAAACGGGGATTCTGCCAAGTGGCGCGAGGAGCGAAAGACGCGTGAAAAATGAAAAGCAAAAATCGAATTAAGTGATCGAGTGCCTCGAGAATCCCCGAGAGTTCTCGAGTAAACACGTCGCGCGATGGACGGAAGGAGATATTGCGAATCTAATGATCCTTCTGCGGAGGACGCGAGCGTTGATTTGAGATTTCGGTCGACATTTTGGGGTGCGCGAGTCGAGAAGCGGATTCCGCGGCACGGTGAGCTCGCTTTCAGAAAGCGCCACAGCGCGTTTTTTTGGAAGGAAACGACAAAAGTCGTGATTCAAATTGAATTTGCGCGCGTTCTCCGGTGATCGGAGGAGGCGAAAAGCCGAAAGGCAAACGGAATATTCGCATATTTGGGAGATTCCCGCGGGGGATCGGGAAGGCACGCCCGCGCGAGCGACAAGTGCGCGAAGATGTCTTCGGAGACCGGCGGATGACAGACGCGCGCAGATTCAAGGCAACTCGCGCAAATTATTCAAAAATACGTCGGAAAGCGTTCGTTGCAGCAACGAAGTGGAGGCGATAGGTCACAAGCGATGTTTTCACAGTTTTCCAGTGGTCAACCGGGAATTCCAAGTGCTCTTCGGGGGAATTGCGCCGTTCGTCGCCATCTTTCGGCATGTTGAGCGAATTGCAGTTTGGAAACGAAATAGCGGACGATTTATGGACGCGTGCATTCAGCATTCAAAGACCGCGTCACAAGATGAACTCCATTGCACGAAACCAGCGAGTTCAAAGTCTCCGAAGAACGTAATTACTCTGATTGGCCAGCGAAGCGACTAGTTGGACGCGTGTGACACGGAATTTTGAATATTTGAGCGCTTTACGGATGAATAATTACTCAGAGCGCGTGAAGTGAAGGAAGCGAAGCAGGAACGCGCTCAGAAGAAACGTTTCTTTCGTTCTTCGTTTGTTCGTCGGTCTTTCGGGTCGAATTACTGCGAGAATGCGAAGTGAAGCCGATTGTAACGGCACCGGAGGAAGCGCCGGAAGGGAGAAGAAAGAGATAATCAGCCTCGCGGAGGGATTAGCGCGCACTTTGAATTAGGTTAACGCGTGAGGAATCGCATCTGCACGGCGGAGTCCGCAACCTGCGAAGCCCGGGAAGAAGCTGACGCGTCGTTTTTAGGCGCTGGGCACTGCGGACAGCGGGCGAGGGGGTCCAGAACAAGCGCAGGTGGTCCCACATCGTCAAAGGAAATGTTTAATATTTACGGATTAAAGCGAGATTAGAGTTTTCGAAAAGGCGGGAGGATCGCGGCGGATTCAGCGGAATCGCAGTGAAGCGAACATGTTTTAATTGGCAGCACGAAACGGAGGGCGCACTTGCAGGCAACGTGTTTCTAACGAGTTACGGTAGAGAACGTGATCGAAAAGTGCGCTCTTTCGCACTTCCCAGAGCAAAGGCGGCGAATTGCAGGAAGTAAAGCGCAATCATGTCCTCAAAAGCGTCGTATTTGTTGTTGCGGGATCGATGACGAAAGATCTCCTTGGGTCCTCCGAGGAAAGCGCATGTCGAGTAGCATATGTTGCCACCGCGATCGACACGTTTCGAAGCGATTTGTCTTCGCGATAAGCGGAGACGCGGCAACGCACGAAGGATTCAAGAGCGATAAAGGGAGAAAACCGCTTTGTTCTCGGAAGAGCGCGCAAATTATGCTGAGGAACATTCGATTTACGCTGAATTTCAACGGAAAAAGCGAGTAAACAGAAGCTGCGATTTAAAATGCGAAAATCGTCCTAAGCGGTCCGGTCTGAAGGCGCTTGTAGGATAGGACGAGACGGAGCCGGGGGCGTCGCGCGAAAAAACGCTCGAAGGACGGAAATTAAGTGGAAATTGAGGCGAAATGAAGAGCGGCTGCGTGACCTGTAGCCGGAACGGCGCCGAGCGATGTGACTTCTATATGAACGATTCACCGAAAGCAGATTCTGATGTTGGCAGATTACGAACCTCATTCACTAGCTCTCTGACAACCCAAATCCGCGCTGACGACGCGTGAATCGGCTTTTACGGAGCAAAACTCAGAGTGGAACGAAGTTAATCAGAATGAAGCTGCTGCCTTCTCCTTCGATCCTCGTTGAGTCACACAATTCCGCCATTTCTAATAGAGAAAAGCGAACTTACCTTCGTCCGGCGTGGTTTCAACGATGCAGTCCTGCTGTTCCTCAAACGAGAGACATCCTGAGTTCAGGCCCTCGATCAGACCATCCAAATCGTCGTCGACGTTCTGAAACGAAAGCGTAAACGAAGCCATAAACGAGCGAACGCGACAGATTCGTCTCTCTAATATATTAATCCCGACATAAATCCGTAATTCGCAAAGGCTTTGCGCTCCATGCACGCGTTGTTTTCGTTGTTGCGTGACTTTTGCCGATTGCGCGGAGGGTGATTGATCGGAGAATGTTGCTCTGGGAGATTTCTTCCTCCGTTCGATGGTAAAATCAACGAAATCGCAACAAACGAAGTCGTTCCACCGTCGTTGAAGCCAAGATTCGCTTCCGAAAAGCCGCGAGAGAGGACGCGATCGACAAAAGTCAGTGGCATCGAGCAACCGAAAGCAGAAATCGTCGAAAGCGGAGATTTCCAAACGATAAAACCGGTGGCTAAAGTGCGGCCACACGCAAATTAGCGTTGACATATGGATTGGAGGAAGGGGAGGAGGCCGCGAGCGCGCGATTCAATTAGGCTGATTGTCCTCAAACGCCGTTTTGTGCGATTTTAGGTAATGAAGTTGGAGCGAGCGGGCGCCGACAATGGAGAGGCAATTTGTGGCGTCGGAGGCGTTTGAAGCGGAGCTCAGAGCAAACAAATCGGAGAAAAACATCAAAAACCTAGAAAATAATCGATTTCGCCTTTGAGACGACGCGAATTTGAAACTTTAAGGACGATGAAGTGCTTTCGAGGGCGCAGAATTCGATTAATTCGGCGGGAAAGATACTTGAGAAGTAAACTCAATTGGAGAGAAGGCGGGAGAGCAGAAGTTGCATCTCCAAGACCGGACGTCTTCGGATCAACGAAAGGCGCTGCGAGTCAATTTTCGACGGAAAAAATGGTTCAGAGAGGCGAATCCGAGAGAGAGAGAAGATGCGTGAAGAGAGGTTGTCGCAACGATCGAATCGAGCGATAAAACGTGACGTTTCCGCCAGAAATGGATTGAGTTTGGAGGAATCAAATTACCGCACACCGCTCTCTTCAGAAATCAATGAAATCCGACGCTTTTGGAGGTGAAACACGACTTTCCACCCAGTCAGCCCTCGCGCTTCATCCGAAATCTCCGTTTGCCAAGTCAAAACAAAAGATTCGTTTTCGTAATCGTGCGTTTCGTGCACGTCAGATCGCTGTTTATGTCCCTGCTTTCGAGATTCTCAATCTGATTTGCGTAATCTTTCGCCATCTGCGATATTCCTCGACTAATCCTCGGAACGATGCCAATTACTTGTCTCGGCCCGTGGAAATGAGAAATGTGCTGACGTGACATTTCAGCTTTTCTGACCAAAACGACCGTGAGAGAAACAAAGCAAAGATTGTAACTGACAAGCATCCAATGTTCGCTCTAGTAAACTTCGAACCTCTCGTCTTAATCGTCAGAAAACGCCGTAATCGTTAAATTGTTTTCATCTCTCGTGGAAACAGAATCGCGTGTCAACAAGGAAGCAAAGAACTCACCGCATAAGCATCGCTCATTTGCATATTTTCGCGTCGAAAGGGACCTTCGGACATATCGGTCGACGCCATGTGGACGAGTTTGGGGCTCCCGGTGGAGGATACGCGTTCGTCGCCTAAAATTCTCTTTTGAGTTCTTCGCGGAAACCGAAGTTCGAAGGTTAAACGCGGAAAACAACTTCGCGTTCTGAAACCCGGCGCGTTCTTCTTCTTCTATCGATTCGCGGCCGCCCTTCGCACCTCGTAAACAAGCGACCGTTGTACGAGGCGCGATTCTTCCCTGCGAAACTTCCAGTCGCCTCGGAAGGACTTCTGCGTCGTCATGCATCCCTTCCGGAGTGCTGAGGCGCGCGAAATCCAATTGCGTCCAAATATAATAAATTCGCGCGCGTGTAATCGCCGTCACCGAGTCACTTAAACGCGTGAAAACGCATAAAACGCCCGGCGGCCGGTTAGACGTGCAACTGGGCCATTAAACGTCGCTTAGCACTAATTAGGACCCTTCGAGGAGAGTGCGCGCAGCTTGCAACCTTTGAGGCAACGAAATCGCAGAATGACGATTCGCGGCGTCGGATTGCTCGCGGACTTCCGACTCGCCTTCGATTGCGAAGTCGTCATATCGGATGCGCTCTCGAATGAATATTAGAAACGCCCTGAGGGCGTCAACGACCTTCTCCCCCGCAAATAATTCGCTCCTTCAGGACTGCGCGAGAGGCGTGAAAGATCAATAAGTAATGGCAATTGAGGACTCGCAAAACGTCTAATAGTCGGCGACCCTTCAGGAAGGTGTTTGCAACAACCGAGTCTGAATGGATTTGCGCGCGAGGCCGCCGGGAACCGTTTACCTAAGCGAGGCAGGGGCCGCTATCATCCTGGACATTGCAGTCACAACTAGCAGCGATCATTTCGATTCAATTGGGCCTAAATGAGTCGAAAATCAGAGAACGCGGGGTTTGCACTCATAAAAATGTCGAAAAAGCGTCGTTTGACGAAAATGGCCGATTTCATAAATTCGAGTGCCGCTAGAGGTTACGACGATGACGACGTCACCACAGGGAAGCGATACAATTCAGAAAGTGCTCGGGGACGAACGCCCTTCCCGGGGATCAAAGCGCTTTCGAGGCGAACTCGCCCCAATTAATCACCCCGCTTCCGACCCGGCAGCGAAAGAGTCTCATCTCTCCGCTGAATAATTCACTCGGGAGGAGGCTTCAGCGGGTGTTCCCACCGTCGGAAATACCGTCGAAAGGAACAATTTGCATTGGAATTAAATATTAATTCAGGAAAATTGCGGCCGCGCAAAGCAGCCGACTGACGGAGTGCGAAGACGCGCCAAAACAATCGCCCGCGGGGCGAAGGCGAATTCCAATTTGCGCGAAAACAATTCAATAATCGCGCGACTTCGTTGCAAATGACACATTCGATCGCTAATTCGCGGCACGGCGGTAAACAATACGCTCAAGAAGGAGCGAAAACAACGCCCAGTCAACGCTCCTGTCCGGGGTTACGGTCGGCAGAGCGTGCAATGCGCCGATTTCCTGTCCACCAAAGCGAATTTTGGAAATTTCGAAATGCAAACGAGGCGCTTCCGATATCTCCGAATCTGAGAAACGAAGGACGCCGAAAGGAAATTGATGCCGCGACGCTCTGAAGCGGAAACGACGCGTGCAGGCCTAATCGCGCGCAGGACCCTCGAAGACCCTCGAGGACGATGGGATGGATGATTACCTTTCGCGTAGAGGTCGAAGATGCGCAAACCGTTGAAGTTGACGCCGGTGATGTTGCCCGCGAAACCGTCGAAGATTCTGAGGTGACGCCGGCGCTTCTTTCTTCGGTAGATCGACGCGCTGTGGTAGACGTTGAAGGAGGCGCCGACGGAGACGCGCCACTGCATGTTGAGGGTGAAGAGTTCATGTTGGTCTGAAAGTGAGCGCAGCGAGTGAGCAGCGCATGCGGCTAGAGAGGCACCTTTGGGGCTGTAGCGAACGGGCAGATGGTCGTCGAGGGTGAGGGTGACGTTAAAGAAGCTTCGGTCGACGACGACCACGTGGTAGCGATTGTCGTTGACGCGCAGATCGAAGAACCCGAGTTGGTGGTCTCTGCTGCCCAGATTGTACCGTACTTGGACGTATCCATCGGCCTGAATGCGATCGTTGCAACTCGCTGCATTCTCGTGTTCTCACCAGGAAGAGAGTGAGAAAATCGCCATCGACGGCGCACTGCACTCCTAAAAGGACGCCTTCGCGGCTTGTGGTTCGGAATCCGATAACCAATCGGTCTGCGTTCGTGCTCGGGCGTTTCGCCTTCGGAAACTCGAGGAAGATCGAAGAAAACGTATTAGAGTCGAACGCGTACGTCGTGCCCACTAAACGATCCCTTTAGTTTTGCGATTTTCTCGCGCCGAACGCACTCTCGTCGCAGAAATCGCCGCCGTAGGTTGTCATCGAGCAATCACACTTGATGTCCTTCCATCCCTGATGACATTTTCCGTTGTGTTGACAAGAGTTGGAGTGACAACGAGCAGACGGGTCTAAATGCGGCCTTAACAGGAAAACCCCTCAGGGAATCACTCACTCGGACACCCTTTCTGCACGTTTTCGAATTTTGGCGCATCTGAGAAGACGTCGAGCGCGTCGTTTCCGACCTTCAGTGCGGAGACGCATCCTCTGAACGGAGCGGATGGCTGCTTTCGAGGCGGGAGAGCAATCCAGTCGGGACCATTGCCTGCAAAATTACTGTAGCTGCCTTTGTTGGGCGTATCTTTGCTCACCTAAGTAGAGGTTTCCGCTGAGTCGCGCCACGAAAGAAGACTTCGGAGGAGCCAAAACGCTCGACGAATTATCGACGAAGACGTGGTGGAGTCCAGTGTGCGCGTCCTGCAACGTGTCAATCAGAAACTGATTGGATTACTGTAGTGCTCGCA
The DNA here is from genome assembly GCA_007213375.1 of Steinernema feltiae. Taxonomy (NCBI): domain Eukaryota; kingdom Metazoa; phylum Nematoda; class Chromadorea; order Rhabditida; family Steinernematidae; genus Steinernema; species Steinernema feltiae. The sequence continues at coordinate 27,310 of MQUG01003301.1, forward strand.
CCTGATAGACGAGCACCGAATGCCAACGCATGTCGCTGAGGTGTTTCCTTCCAACCGCGGGAGGAGGCGTCAACACCGCTTCAATTTTCCCGTTGATACCGTAGCTGTACCGTATCCTGCCGTTAAAGAGCTCGATCGCCATGTACGTCCCCTGCAGGGTGGAGTTCTCACTCGCCATCAGAATCATCGCCGAGCGGAGGAGCGTTCGGAACTTGAAGGTGATTCGAAAGACGTCGTCGAGCATCAGCGAAGTAGCCGGAAATGTCGCCATGCCGGGCGTCGCGTCAAAGGATACGGTATTCGACTTGGCCTTCCTGTAAGAACTGTGCGCGATGTCGTCCGAGTCGGTGCGGACGGTGAGTTACCTGTTCTTGAGACGGCGTGAGTCGTCCTTCGACTCGCCCGATGTTTCCGCCATCTTCTCGCGCACCGAACGGAGGACGTCGAAGTTGTTGAAGGCGAGTTTGGCGAGGAACCCCTCGAAGAGACCCGCGCCCTCCTCGACGAAAGCCTGCGTGTCTTGGTGCAGCGAGTGGCCTCCCGCGATCTCGTCGATGTGGATTACGGTGTCCGAGGAGGGCAGAAAATCTGAAACGACAATTCGCGTCAATCGGAGGCGGCGCACACTCACAACTGTGTTCCCATTTGCCGTCGATGAACAGAAGGAGTTTCTCTCCGGTACGCTTCACTCTTACCGTATGCCATTCGTTGTCATTGAGACCGTAACCCCACGTAAACACCTGAATCCATCAATTCGTTCGAATTCAACGCGTCCTCGACTCACGTGAGAACCGCCGCCCGACTTCAACACCAACTCGAGTTTTCCCCGCCGCAGCGAAATCGTCATCCGTCCTCCCTGGCGATTCCCCGACGCCGTGTCCATCAGAATGCCGTAGTCGTCCTTCGTCTTGAACTTGATCTCGACGCTCTCCGCTTCGCTCTTCACCGGCCGCGGAAGCGTCATCACCGGGTAGTCCGATTCCCGCGAAGAACCCAACGACACAATCAGCGGCTCTGAACGGAACGATTCTGCGGACTCGAGAAAGAGAGCGCGACTTACCGATTCCGCAAGTGGGACCTTCGAATACGGTGTTGAAGCAGTCGCACTTGAACGAGTTGTGTCCGGATTCGCATCTTCCGATATTTTCGCACGGCGATCCAACACAGTAATCTGTTTTCGAAACCGGACAACCCAAGGTGATCGCGTTGGGACTTTTTCCTGACGCTTTCCGTTCTCTGAGTTGGTCTTGGAACGAAGTAGAGATTTTCGCGTTAATTCCGTTGATTCGCACGTTCTTCATACAACCGCGGAAGCCGGCGCGGAGACCTGCGCTCCATATCGTTGAGGGAACCTCCAGAATCGGTCGCGCAGAAGCCACTTTGTCGACAGGAAACCACGGAATCGCACCCAGGAAGATCGGCTCCTCGATGATCAGATTTGCGGAGACTCCGGGCGTCGAGAAGTCCGTCTTGAAGGCATCAACAATCACAGAACCCGAGCGACCCACCCGCTCCATCATCACGCTGTGCCAGCTGACGCCGTCGTTCACCTTCTTCGCTGTCGTCTGCAAACCAAGAAAGTCAGTTTGGGGCGTGGGAGGGGGGGCGGAAGCACCTGAAGCCGCACGTGGCCGGATCCGAGATTGATTATCATGAAGAGGTGTCCGTCGATGAGTTCGAAGGCGATGTAGTCGACGCTTTGATTGCCGCTCACTTTCGTGCCGTGGTAGAGGATGAGGCCGTCGGGCTCGGAGGTTCGGAATTGGAATCCTGAATCTCTCGATTTCAGTCACAAAAGCGCCACGAACGACAAACCGAGACTTCCGCTAGAGAGAGAGTTCCACTTGGGGAGGGTGATGAAGTCCTGTCCCGAGTTGAACGAGAGGATGTCAGGCGGAAGCGTCGGATTCGCGCACGAGAAGGAAAGATCGCCGCCCGTGCGAATCACCGACCGACCGAATCCTTGGTCCGCGAGGTCGATCAGGTCGAGGATTTGCGCGTCCGCTTCATATTTGATCTGAACTCACCGTACTCGCTTCAAAGGCAGCAATTCGCATCATACCTGGCGCATGCAGCCTCGGAACTGCGGCTTGTCGACCTCCAGATACGATCTTCCGCTCGGGACCCCTCCAACGAAGGCGAAAGAGTTCGTGAACCACTCGAAGTTCGCCGCGTACTGCTTCACTTCGTCGTTCGTTCCGTCGACGCTGATAGACATCTGAAGGAAGGTTGCTTTGCGCATTCTGCGGACTCTCGGATGCAAGCGATGCAGTGAGAAATTAAAAGAATCGTTAAAAGAAGCCTGATTCGTGCACTGAGTGGCCGGCATCTGAAGAAGGCCGAAGGAGCCGCATGCGTCTCTCGCTCTCTCTCCCTCCCTCCCGCATGCCCCCTAGGAAATTCAAGTGCTCTGGCACTTCAAACCAAGTTTAAGACAATGACGACAAAGAGTTTAAACTAAGCGAGCTGCCCTTGACGACTACCGTAACGCTACAGTAGCCGCGACAGGTGCATCTGTCAACTTACTCCGACTGTCGAATATTTGGTCGAACTCTGCAGCGAACCGATCAGAATTTAGTGAAAGGATGGAGGAAAATGTAAAAGAACGTAAATGGAGTGAAGATGGATGCAGCGGGTGGTGGACACTTACCGTAACCAGGTCCCGGTAGACAACCACGTGGTGCCAGTGGTCGTCGTCATAGCGGCCGGAGCCTGCGTTGAACACACGAATGAAGCGTTTGTCGGTGCCGAAGACCTTCGAAGTAGCGAGAAGAACGCCTTTGTCGAGCGAGATCTCCACGTAGTTCTGAAAGGATCTGGTAGGCTCTCGTCGCGAACTCCTGAATTACGGATTCGTCGCCGGCGATGAAGAGAATCGCGTTCGGATGGACCGTTTTGAACGAGAGGCTGATGTTTTCGCTGCGAGACCTCACAACGGCGGACGAATTCGCGACTACGTCGTATCCGAGCCACTCGTTTCCGAAGAACGAAAGCACCGAGTTATTCTTTGCTGAAGGGTACTGTAGCCGGTACGGGCGAAGAGATGAACTCACACGTGCTGCACGTTCTTCCCTGAAATCCCGTCAGCAGACAATCGCATTTTGGCCCATCGTTGGTACTGTAGCATCTACCGTAGTTCTCGCAGATTGGCTCGTGGCTACAGTAATCGTCGTCGGTGTGTCTAGTTCCACTCGAATCAATCAACTGCGGGGAGCTGACGCCTGCAACGTTTTAGTGATGACGAGTCTTCCGTAATACGGTAGTACAGTACCTTGCGGGTAGAGACGGTAAATGAGGTTCTTCACGCTGCCGCCGAATCGCTTCGTGTGTCTTCTGAGAGGCGACGACATCGAATTCAGTAGATGGATGTCCTGAAAGCAGAAAATCCGTTTAGGACTCATTTCCCTGCGGATGCTTTTGAGCGTTTCGAACTACAGCACGAAAGAGGAACGCAGAACGTGGGATTCTCGTTCAACGTGTGCGTGTGGCCCGCGCCAGAAATTCAATTCACTTTAACGGTATTCGGTCTCGAAGGGAAACATTCGTTTCCAGTCTCGTGTGGATTAACGCGTGCGCCGCGCTCATTTGGAGTCAAAACTCTCTGTCGGACGCCACACACGTCGCGCAATCTGAGCGCCTTCAGGCGGCAGCGCTGATTAATGATCGCTCGTTGAAAAGTGATAAATGGTATTATTTGGACGCAATCCATCCTCTGCGGCCTCGAAATGAAGTGAAAAAACGTTACTTTTGGGACGCCGCCGACGAAAACATCCGAATTGGTGCGCAGATTGCCGAAGATAAAACTCTGCTGCGAGAGGATCTTGAAGACTACCGTATCGTCCAGTTGCAGTTTCACGTTCTCCCACGCCTAAAGGGCAGCAGTACATCAATCATGCGCCTTCTGTGCCCCCAAGGGCTCGTTAGTAAGCAAACGAACCTGGAAGAGCACGAATCGGTGCCATTTGTTGTCGTCGACGACCACGTCGTCCACCCGTATCGTAATCACAGATCTGATCGGCGCTAGATCGTTTGAATCGTCCCCTAACCTGAAGACACCAATGTACTGTAGCTCGCGAGGCTCGGGAGCTCATTTTCAGCGCCGAATCTGGTGCTTTAATGGAAAAGGGATGATCGCCTCAAAACTCGTGATTAGCTCTGGCGCTAATTTTGAAAATTGCATGTTTAAAAACCGTTAAAACGTGGAAGGGTGTCGTTAAAGCAATTAAGTTCACATTTCCAAGACCAGAAATCGACTTTTCGTGTTGAGGCCCCCTTTGGGAGTGTTGTTGCCGTAATTGAAGCATTGTTTACACACACGAATCACAAGTTCGCTCATCGAAGCATCAAAAATGCGTTTGTTTTGGAGTTTTGAGTTGGCGAGCGCGGTTATTGTTTACCTGAAATCCAGTTGGACTCGTCCGTCGGATATGGTCAGTGCGTAGAAGTTTCCGTTCATTCCGCCATCGTCCGTGTAGAAGAGAAGCGCGTTTGATTGACGCGTGCGGAAATCGAAACTCAACTCGTTTTCGAACGTGTGCGCCCATTTTGGGAATCTAAACGAGCGATTTCAATTAGCCGAAGAAAAGCCCCCGGGGACGTCCGAAGACGCGGAATTCGTGAAGAGTGCACTTTAATGCAGTTATCTCCCCCAAACGAACCTTGCATATGAATCGGGAGACCCGGAAAGTATCACAGCTTGCAGTGGACAAGTGCCTACGCAGAGGAGCAGCAAAAGAATCCTGAGAAGGCGGTGAGGACGAGCGCAAGTCCTCAAGGGACCTGCAACATCGGTGAAGCGCATTGTCGACGATGCTTCCGACTGCATCAGTCGACCATTTCGGCGGCGAAGACGAAGCGAAGAATCATCGGCGGAGTCGCTGAACGCCCGAGACGCACCTGAAGACGATTTCCCGGCGGCCCATCTTCCTTCGCTTCTTTTCGTGGCGGTGTCTCCGATTTCCTGAAATGCGTTTCCGTTCGGCGTTTCCTGTTGGCAATTGCATTATTCCGCGCACACGAAGTTGAATCACTATAGAAACAGAACAAACGAGAAACAACGCCAAACGCGGCTTCTTTTGCTTCCGAGGACCTTCGTCGGGCGCTGAACGCGGAAATACTACAAGGAGAGAGCGCAGGAGGTTTCAAACGTTTGTTATGATCGATCATTCAAAAGTCAACGAAATCCTAAGTGATGCGGGACGACAAGTCGCGTATCCGAATTATGCAAATGCAGAAGTGAGGGATGCGATGGTCGGGGAGTCGCGGAACGGAGTGGCGCGGGTGGGCGGAAGCGGAGAATGAAGTTTGTGCAGAAAATTGGATGAAGACACGCGATCCCGAACGGTGGATCGGGCGATTACGTAGTGCACAACTAAAAAAGCGCGAAAGTTCTAGAGACGAACTTGAACAAATCAGTCGAGGGTGGTCCGAGTCAAGTCGATCGTCTCTTCCTACTACGTCAATCGGAGTCAAATTGGGCTAATTCGCTAGCTCGCGCGCGCGAAAGTGACGAAGGCACTTCGAGATGCTCGGAGGGCGTGTCCGAAACTGCATCTCACTCGCTAATTCCTTGATTTGCATATCAGCAACCGTTTTCTCTTGAACAGCACCTTCGACTCCCTCAGCCAAAATTTTTAGTCACGTCAGACACGTCATTACCTCACTTAACGGGAATTAAAATAGACGCAACTCGCGCCTAGACGACTGAAAAACCTCACGAGTAAACGTGCAAACGCGTCATCGCAAATCGTATCAGCAGCGATCGGAGAGGGCAAAAAGCGAGTCAAGGAAGTCGAGCGAGGCTTCGCGCGTGAGAATTCTCTGCAAGCTGCTGCAAACGCCGTTGGTGACAAGTTGCGAGCGAATTGATTCCCGCCGCGCGATGTTTGTTCCGCTAATGAGCGCAGAATACAAAGAAGAAGGCTACGATCGCTGGTGCGTGGCGACCCTCAGAGGTCTGAGATAGCGATGCGAACAAAAGACGCAATTCCTGGCGCCGCCGGCTGTATGTGACAGTCGCCAAGGAGTCTCCGAGGAGAACGCCTCCTGGCAACAGCAACTCTCTCGATCGCTTCTCGAGCGCGCCTAATGCAATAATCTGTTTGTTCTCCACGAATCCTTCTGATTCCGAGCGCGCTGAGCTACGCCGCTCCCGCCACCTCCGGGCACTCCACTTGTTTAACGCATCAGCTGTTTGTTGACAAACAATTACTCGTATTTGGAGATGGACCGTCCAACATTTATTTAATATGCTCGGCCCCGAGCAATTGAATTGTCGCGGCGAATCGTGTTCGTGGCATTCCGAATCGACGCTTCCGGAGGGCGGAAAAAATAGATCGCCGAGGGCGATAATGCCTCCGACGAGACACTAATTAGGGAAACGAATATCCATCGACTTCTTAGGACTTCGCTACTGACGAGAGCTTTGAGAGTTTAACGGAGATGGTCCGCGAAATTACTTTCACTTCCCCGTCCGCCCGCCGCCGTTTTTTTTGTTGCAAATCATGCAGCGCGGATCATTTTTAGATTGTTTTCTCCGTTTTTTGTTCCAAAACGCATTTACGTATTATCAGCCACCTGCGCTGATTCCGCCACCAATTACCGTACTCTGAGTTCAGTTTGCATTTTGCGCTCTGGAAAGTCCTGCTACGAAGTGCGCGGAATTTGCGTAATGTTGAAGCGACAGAAATTGATGAGCGAAGCGCGAACTCTCGAATCTGTCACGACGCGGACGCGGACGCGAAGCTCAGACCGTCCTTGGGGATCGCGAATCGCGCGATTTCAAACAGAATCGACAAACGTGGATCTCGAGGTGCTGCCGACGGATACCGATGGATCCGGTCACTTGTTGAGAGCTGCTGGAGGAGCATAAGAGCTCGCGACCACACCGACGAAACCCCTAATGCGCGACGGATAAAAACAAATTAAAGGAATATTCGCAATGCATTTCCGGTGAAGGAGAATGACGCGAGCGGCGGAATTCCGTAGCGCGGGCGTCTTCGGCAGCGGAATATCGCGAAGGGCACGTAAGTGATGATTAGTCACTGTCCGCGATTTGCGAAACAGTTGAAAACAAGAGTGGCGGGCGGCGGCTTCGGACGGGTGGCCGGAAGATGCCGCGATCCCGGAGTCGCGCGCGGAATCCCCTTGAGAAGAGGGAAAGAACTTTGCGAGATATAAATCATCCGGCCGATATCACTACTTGTTAGAACGACAACTCCGAACGAGAACAACGCAAGGAACTATGATACTTGTGCTAAGTGCGTTTGTAGCGGTGAGTGCAGCGACTACAATGGCGAAGAAAGCGCGCAGGTGCAGCAGGAAGAAGCGAAAACGTCTGAATAATTGAAAAAAAGTGGGAGAGTTGCCCGGCAACTGTTCGCGCGGACCGCGTACGGTTTGTGCAAGAGAGGGCGAAGGGTCTTCTCGCAACAAAGAAAAGCAAAACATAATGAGAGCGAAACGCCGGGAGTCACTCAAAACAAAACAATTAAAAATTGGTGCGTGCGTCCCGAAATCAGTTGCTGCTCTGCCGCATTCCGCCCAATCGTCTTGTGACTTCTCCATTTGTGCTTTCTCGCACTTTTAAGGCGTCACGTCACTCGAAACTGTTCTTCCTCGAGTTCGCCGTTTGCTCCCGGGTGTTCGAGCGCTTCAAAGTGCTCGGCAGTTGAAGAAAACAATTTGTGCACCGCCCGCGATTGGATTATGCGAAAATAAACGTCGCAACAAATTCCTCCGAGGGCCACCGAACACGGCGACTCGTTTCGGCTCATAGCACTCTCTGTTTTTGGACCTTCTCGATACCACTTTCCTCCCGCCGTAGGCAATTAGTCTGCAGAGAGCATTTCCCTGACGGATCCTCTACATCCGAGTCGACGGCAACGTGTCGCTGTTCGCTGTACAAACTCCCGAACCTCCAGGGCTTCCCAAGGGGAACAATGGCAACTAATGGCCACTCCGACCGCCCTTTGAGAAAGTCAACCCAGATTATGACACGAAATTGTTGCGCGTTTAACGGTCTCTCCGCGTGTTCATAGGCGTTTCCCCTTGGGATAAAATCAAATTCGGCAACAAGTGCTCGACTGCGGCTCCTCTCAATGACTCGTCTGTGGCATAATCGCGATAAGCAATCTGCGCGCTGGTTGACAGCCGCATTCCAATCGGAATTCCACAAAACTGTAAACACCAAACATTCGTGGAGATCGTTTATAAAACTGCGGTTGAAAGAACAACGAAACCGCTTCAAAATGATAAACCAAAGTAAAAAATCATGTGAAGAAGTGTGAATACCCACAGTGCACAAATCAATGTGCCGACATAGAGCGCGAGGTACGTCACCGGGTTTCCATTCTGCGTTTGCGATTACTAACAAAAGAAAGTGTTGGAAGCCTCGAGAGTTAACCACGTAGGGAGGCTAAACGTTTTATTTAAAAAAAACGAATACGGAAACGCCAGACCGCCGATAAACAGGAAATAAAAACATGAAAGAGCGATAGCGCAGATAGAGACAAAAAAAAGATGGACAGAGATGGATTGCACTCTCCAGGACAAACACAAGGACAAATGAGAACATTTACTTCTTTTCTTTGGCCGAAGAAGTCGTTACGGTTTGACACGTCGAAACAATGGACTTCGTCTGACTGCGTTCGCTGCGCACCGATGCTCGAATACAACAAGTGGACTTCACCTTGACATCCTCCGCGGATCTGAACTTCACCGAATAATCAAAGTACGCTTGAAGACCCTTACTGATTGGCAACGCTAGACTGTGCTGGAATCGGCATCATTGTGGACTGAATTCGACATTGGGCTGAGTGAGCGGCAGGCCCTCTTCTTAGCTTCACAGATCTGAAAAAACTCGTAGTTTGAACCGCACATCGAAGTTACCTCTCGTTTTTCTGTGATTTGCTCGTTTCCTCTATTTTCTCCTTGACTGGGAACTTCTCGACATCAACAGCTTTTTCATTAACAGCCTTTCCTAGTACTGCTTTCTTCAGTTTTTTGTGCTTCTTCAACGCTCTATAAAAGCATGCTGTTACGGAAGAAATAGATCTAGAACTTGCTTCAAGCTTTGAAGGTCCTCGCTACTGATTACGGACTCGACCAGCTGACCATTTTCCCGCCTCTTTCCTGGAACGAAAACGTCGTCGAAAAACGAATCCAACAAGAGCTCGCGGCCGCTGAGCCGATACTTCGGTCGATAAACCAAGATTCTCTTTAAAAACTCAATGCTTTCGGAAGTTGCGTGTGGGAGAATTTTGCTGAAGCCGTTCGGTCTGATGCGCTCTCCTTCAAGTCTAATCGGTGCCTTCATCGCCAACACTTCGTCCTCATCGGGAGATCCTATCGCCATCATGATCTTGGTGAGTTGGTCCTTAGGGCAAGTTCCTGCATTTCAGAATTGATTTTCTCTGAACACACAACGAACTGATTACCTGGAAAAAGCACGCTTCCCCGCAGCATTTCTCCGACAACGCATCCAGCTGACCATACATCTACGGTAGTTGAGTAGCTCGTGGCCTCAAACAGGAGCTCCGGTGGGCGATAGAATCGGGTCACTTGGTACGCCGTGGATTCCATATTCGGCCTTACGACCTTTGCCGATCCAAAGTCGCCTATTTTCAGTACACCGGTATCAGGGCCAATCAGTAGGTTCTAAACCAAAACACATTAAAGCAGCAAGTCGTCTGATTTACCTGAGGTTTAATATCGCGGTGCACGATCCTTCGCCGCGCCAGATAGTAGAGCCCGTTGAAAAGCTGCCACGTGTAAATCTTAACGTCTGTGATGTTGTTGTGTGGAGCTCCTAGCTCCTTCATCACTACGGCGAGCGTTGCGGGAAGAAAGTCGAACACCATACTCTCGCAAATCTGAAACGCCCCGTCATCACTCGGAACCAGAAGAAGAAATTAACCAACCATATTGTCAGGTCCTGTGGACTGAAAGGTGAAAAGCACTTGGACGATATTTTTGTGCTTTTCTCGACTGATCCGCATCAGCATTAGTAATTCCATGTTCTTGTAGCCTTGGTGTTCAGGCCACGTCTTCTTCACGGCAATCTCTCTCTGTGGCATCGGATTGAGAAGTGTTCCACGGTAGACATTGCTGAACACCCCTGTCGAATGTAAACGAAGATTGGCCATTTTGAGCTGAAACTGAGTTAACATCGATATCGCCTCGTCGTTGCTCACTTTTACGGGCTTCTTTCCAGGCAGCTCCGATGCATCCTGTTCCCGAATCTGTTCTTCCATCATCGTTTTTGGTTTCGACAGAGCCTTTCCACTAGAGCCAAACGCAGCAACACCTTGACAGAAAGATCTGCCCCAGCCACTCTCCTCTCAAAATGCTCTAGAAATGACTCCACGCTGCTCTCTCTGACTCTCCCAGACAACATCAGCAAACGAGACAACACAAGCAATTCATCGTCGATGCTAGCAATTCATCATCGATGCTAGTGCTAGTGTAGGCTCTCGTCGCGAACTCCTGAATTACGGATTCGTCGCCGGCGATGAAGAGAATCGCGTTCGGATGGACCGTTTTGAACGAGAGGCTGATGTTTTCGCTGCGAGACCTCACAACGGCGGACGAATTCGCGACTACGTCGTATCCGAGCCACTCGTTTGCGAAGAACGAAAGCATCGAGTTATTCTTTGCTGAAGGGTACTGTAGCCGGTACGGGCGAAGAGATGAACTCACACGTGCTGCACGTTCTTCTCTGAAATCCCGTCAGCAGACAACCGCATTTTGGCCCATCGTTGGTACTGTAGCATCTACCGTAATTCTCGCAGATTGGCTCGTGGCTACAGTAATCTTCGTCGGTGTGTCTCGAATAACACCTTCGACTCCCTCCGCCAAAATTTTTCGTCACGTCATTACCTCACTTAACGGGAATTAAAATAGACGCAACTCGCGCCTAGACGACGGAAAAACCTCACGAGTAAACGTGCAAACGCGTCATCGCAAATCGTATCAGCAGTGATCGGAGAGGGCAAAAAGCGAGTCAAGGAAGTCGAGCGAGGCTTCGTGCGTGAGAATTCTCTGCAAGCTGCTGCAAACACCGTTGGTGACAAGTTGCGAGCGAATTGATTCCCGCCGCGCGATGTTTGTTCCGCTAATGAGCGCAGAATACAAAGAAGAAGGCTACGATCACTGGTGCGTGGCGACCCTCGGAGGTCTGAGATAGCGATGCGAACAAAAGACGCAATTCCTGGCGCCGCCGGCTGTATGTGACAGTCGCCAAGGAGTCTCCGAGGAGAACGCCTCCTGGCAACAGCAGCTCTCTCGATCACTTCTCGAGCGCGCCTAATGCAATAATCTGTTTGTTCTCCACGAATCCTTCTGATTCCGAGCGCGCTGAGCTACGCCGCTCCCGCCACCTCCGGGCACTCCACTTGTTTAACGCATCAGCTGTTTGTTGACAAACAATTACTCGTATTTGGAGATGGACCGTTCAACATTATAAAAAGGTATAAATCATTAGCTCCGACGGTCTTCACGTTGTCCTCCGATTCTTATTTTCACCGCTTCTAACTTATCGCTCAGCTCCTGTGCGAAGGCATTAGCGTACATCTCAGAGACGGCGCACATGAGTGATGTGATCAAAGGAAAATACTCCGACTGAAGATTATCCCTCGAATAACGACCAGCAGTCGTGTTATGAGCTTGACTGGTGACCCTCCATCCGTTTCTCGACAATTCGATAGTGTAGTCGAAGCCCATAAAGAAAAAAAGATCACTGAACGAACAGTGCTTCTTACCTTCCAGTGTTGTCAAATTGAAGTACATAAGCACAGAGCGACGAGGCACCGCAGCTACTTCAAAAATTCCCACGTATTCCGGATTGATTTCCTTTAGAGCTGCGGCTGTTTCCGCGTTGATAAACGCTTCTCCTTCATGGCTAAGTGGAGGACACTGTTGACCACCAGTCTTCTTTTCGCCTTTGCTCGAAGTAGATGGAGACTTGCCAGAAAAAGACATAGTGCTGAAAACAGAAACATTGCTAAACCACTCACACGCGGAAGCGGAATGCGACAAAAGAAGAAGAAAGAAAACATTCTGCCAAAAACATGAATCGCGCATCATTGCATCGCATTTTGAATCCACGACACACCCGCAAATGCCTTCGGAAATCTCAAATCGAGCGAGTGAAGTAGAATGCACATTTAAATTTTACAGTATACGCTATAGAATGAACGCGTTTCCAGTCAAGAGGCAGCGCAATTCGAATTTCCTGGGCGCGGATTGTGCGGTCCTCTGCGAATTGTACTTTGATAGATCCGGCTGTGTCTGCGAGCTTCCTCAATGAGAAAAAGAATTCCGGTAATTTATTTAAAGGGAAATCAAAGATACATATTATTGCTCGCCATTCAAGAGCGTTTGGAAAACGGTACATCCTACAATCGGTGCTTTGAACACACTAGCATCGACATCCCCTGGTTTGTCGCCGTTCTTGAACTGAAATAGACGATAAGTCAACTTGATCTGCCGTTAAGAACTTACCGTGAACATTAGTTGATAGAGTTTGCCGGTTTCGATGAAACTTGCTGCGTAGGAGATATCCATCATGAGCCGGTTTTCAGGAGACTCGCCGGTAGTCAAAGGACAGTTCAGCATTTCGCAGCCATTCAGGTCGTCACTGAAACGATCACTCTGTACACGAACCTCCCAAGCAGCGCTTACGTCATTCCATACGTGTCTTGAAGTTCCCAGAAACAGCTGTCCGAGTTTTCGACAGGATTCCACAGGTAGACTGCGAGATCGATCAGGAGATTCTTGATCTATGAAAGTTTAACTTTACGATTATGGCACCATGTAAGCTTAATACTTTCGATCCGCTGTTGCTGATTGGCATGAGAAGGTCTATCGGTAGTGATGCGTCCAGCGGATACGTTGCCGTTTTTTCCCGAGGAGCGCCGTTCTGTCGCGGCAGTCGTATGTCCATCACTCGGATCGTTTGATCTGAACCTCAGTGTACATAGAAGGCTGAGAAGGAGGAGGTCAACTCACTGCCCGGGCCGCACTCGCTGAAGTGATGGAAGTGGCTGGCGGTACCATTGGGGAAGGTCGAGGGATCGGTGCAGGCCGAAAGGACCAAAACCGGCAGTAGGAGGCAGAGAAAGGCTGTGGCGTGCATCTCGACAAGGGGACGAGCTGCCTGAGGCGATGAAGTGGTGCTAATGACGCCACTTGAAGATGGATCGAGTAGGGGATGTGGCCCGAGGGCATTTAACCAGCCATGAAACATCCAGCTCCTCCCATTACACTTCGGCGCCGCTGGCCCGTCGAAGAGACGATCTGTCAGAAGCCAGACGATTTCAAGATCGACAACCCACGTGGTCTGCAAACCGCTTTTGACGAGGCAGTTCGAGATCGTTTATTGCAAAAATATGAGGAGAAGAAACGAAAGTGCAACAGTGACGTTCCAATAGAACGTTCTGAGGGTCTCGGCTGCATTGCAGGCGTCTTCGCGGCACCAGCAGGAGTGTTCGATGACGTTCGCATCTGCCAAGCAGGCCAGATCGGCTCTTGACTCGCTACAGAAGGAATTCTCTGGAGGTTTCATTGTTTTTGCGCTCGTCAAATCGAACATTTGCGAGTAACATCCTCGAATGGTCAGAACCGAGTGGACTCCGGTGTTGTTCACGATTTGCTGCCATTTAAAACAGGGTCCATCGCAATCGACTAGGCTTTTCTCGCGAATAATCCACGTGTCCCCGTTGCAGAAGTTGTCGAAGACCTTCGGATTCGCCTTTCGTAGCGTCGGACCGCGATTTATTGTGAGAAAGTTCTGAAAGCGAGTTGTTTTACATTCGCTTTCGTTCTTTTGTTTTTAAAACAACGAATTCCGTCGTCTTCATGGCGTCTGCTCAGCGCTTACAATTAGCACGGATTCGCTTCTGCAATCTCTCACCGCTATAAGTAGAGAAAGTACTCACCGATTGAAGGTTCGCGGAGGCGCAACTGTAGCATCTGGCTGAAACCGCAAGTATATTAGTACTTCGGAAGGAAAAGCCTGATAATCACTTTGTAGCGCCCAGCGCAATCGTGCGCTCCCCGGAGGATTATTGCCAAAGACGAAAAGAGGTTAAGCAAACAAAAAAGCGCGGTTTTAACGAGGCGTGTCGCTTTATAGTCATCAATGATGCAAAATCGCAATTTCCCTCTCAAAACTCCTTCTGCGGGAAACACTCGCGAAAGCAAACAAAAACGTTTGGCGGCCATTAACTGGATCGGCTCGCTCGACACTCTAAAGTAAACAAACGGAATTGAGCTCTGAACGTTGCCGGGAATCGTAAACGATCGCAAAGTATTCGATTTATAGCTGCAGAAGTGATTCAACGCAACAATTGTCTCATTTGGAATAACTTTTCGATCGTTGCGCTGTTTTACACAACGTTGAGAAAGTTTCACGAGATGAAACTAGCCATCAAACTTACACTTTGCACTCACGGAATCCGCAAATAAATTAAACGTGACGATAAGAGAAATTACTTGAAGCGCAGAAATGTTCAAAAGCATTTTTGCGAGGCGATCACGGCGGTGGGGGTGACAAAGTGCCCAGGTACTGCGCGCTGCGAAGGCGGAGCCCGCAACCGACGAACTCCTTCGACGAACACGATCGTATTGGATTAGTCTTAGATTACGCGGATAAACAAAAACCGCGCGACTTCGCTGAAGCACATCGGCTTCTCCAGACAATGATCGGGCGGCACTCGACGAGTCAACACAAGTGAGCAATGAAAACAATACAGTCAAACGCACATATTCAAGGAAAGCATCGGGAAATGAATGTTAGAATGCATCTGAAGGGGAGTACGGTACAGTATGTACATACAAAACACTATTGAAAAGGCCATCCCGGATAAATTGTCGAATTCAGCTGCTTTCTTCAAATATGTTTGCTTTTGATGTTGATGCGATTATTGTCATCTGCTTTATTTTTGTGCGTGGTGTCATCGAACACGAATTGAGGACATCAAGCAGCTGTTCCATTTCTGGATGAGAATTTTGGTCAACTGCAATAAACTTGTATAAAAAACAACAATTCCTCTTAAAAACTAACCTGGCCTATCTTCCAGATATGGATGATGCAAGAGTTGATCAACAGATGCTCGTCGATCAACGTCTCTGGTTAGACATCTCTAAATCGAAAACATTAAGTTCTACAAGTACAACATCTCTAAACACCTTCATAACATCCAACAACCGCTTATCATCAATTTCAGGGAATTCAATAGCGAAATCGAGATTAGTGATCGCCATCATTTTTTCATGCTGAGACTTAATGCCTTGAAAAGGTGTGCGACCATACACCATATTATACAGGATGCAACCCAACGACCAAACGTCGGATTTCAAGGGTACCTTAAAAAGAAAGACAATAGGAATCAACATACGCTGGCGCCTACCTTGTATCGACTTTTGGGAGCGGAATCATCAATGTTTTGCTCAGGTAAGGCATGAGCCTGATCACCTCCGCATTCAACAATGGCTTCTGGGCTCATGTAACTCAATGTTCCCATTACTCCGTCCTTCCATGCGAAATTTTGTTCTGTTGGAATTGAAGCTGCTATCCCGAAGTCGATTAGTTTGATATGACCTCCGCCGGCGAAAAGGAAGTTAGCAGGTTTTAAATCGGAATGAACAATTTCTAATCAATATACATTGTTTAATTTCAAAAAGCGAACAAAAACACCCACTTTTATCATGGATGACTTTAACACATCGAAGCATTTCTCCCCAAAGAAACTTAGTTGTGTAGCTTTTGACGTTTTGATCATCACTACGACGATTCCTGAGATACGCCTGCAAATCACCATCACCTTTTTCCATTACAACTTGCAAATAATTTCCTTGCAGTTCACTGGAAACACAATTGAGAAAAACCAAGCACGACAGAACTTACTAAGCTTGCAACGTGATAATATGCGGAGAACCTTGAAGCTTCGACAGTAGCTTAATTTCATTGAGGTAAGTATGACGCGTGTATTCATCAGCTTCAGTAAGATCGACCGTTTTAATAGCGAATACTCGTCCCTGTTCGCTCACAACGTGATAAACCTAAATTCTAAGTTGAGTAGCAACATTTACAATATGAAATTACAGTGCTCGACCCTCCGCGTCCTAATGTTCCTAGAACATCATATGTAACTCCTTTCACTACAATAGAGCGTTTTGTCCGCGCGTTCGATGCAGAGAGCGAAGGTGTTGATGCAGAAATTGAATTTCGCTTCAGTGGCGTAGGCTCAGGAGGCGGTGAATGAGCTCGCTTATCAGCGCTATTACTTCGGGTTTTTAGACTTGCATTGAGAGCTTTCTCTTTCTCTCGCCCCGTCTTCTCAACACAAATCAGTCGTTTCATGCTCTCCTTGTTTTTAGCGCCAATCAGTTGGTTCTCTTTCTTCTCTGCACGAATCGGTTGGTTTTCGTTCTTCTCTGCGAGAATCGGTCGATTGTCGTTGACATTAGCGCGAATCGGTTGGTTCTCTCTTTCTTCAGTACGACGATGATTGGTGCCAACATCACCACGCCTCATCAGTTTGTTCACCCTCGCTTTTAACTCGGCGAGTGTCGGCTGATTCGACATTAATCTGAAACAAGCGCAAATAAGAAATCACATCCGATTTTGAGCGAAAAATCGACAGCGACGGCAAGCTGTGTTCGAAACGCAGCTGTTCGCGGAATCGTTTGTCGTGTCAGGACATCAGGGGAAGTGCCCACGCTCTCCAGAGCTTTGAAGGCACCGCAGGCGCTACCATTTATGTAGGTTTAGCACCTCCGAAATCTCGTCCAATTTCACCATATGAATACTGAATAGGGAAGAAGCGCTTGTAGTGGAATTTTCAGGGCGCAAATTTAGAACCATTTAAGCACTTTCTGGACGCAGTGATGTTGCAAGTCCCCCTTAAGCTTGATTGTTTCTGCCACTTATTTCGAATCATCCAACTTCTGGCGACATTTGAACTTGCAACTTGTTAATGGGGCAATTTTATTTTATTCCGTTGTTTACCTGATATTGTTTTCAGGCCACGTGAACTGAATGGGCGATTTTGTGCACTGCAATACATGCCTCCGATTGCCGCAAAATGGTCCAGGCACCTTCTTCCTCGGATCATGCTCTCACATCCTCTGTCACAAGTGTGTGACGAAGAGTATGTCTTTCATCAATGGCATTTGCACTGTATTTGTTCACGTATTTTCAGCCGTTATCCCACCCGCTAGTGTAACGAATCCTAAGCAGCCACATCTCTGTATCGTATGCAAACAACCGGGGAGATTCTATGAGATAAACCGAGAGATGCCTTCTCAAATGACGCAGTTCTTTCGCGACCCCAAAGATTTATGTGAAAATTATGTCAAACAGATTAAACAAGTGCTCGATTTCCGAAGTCATCACCGTACCAGGCTTTTTAAGGCGCAGAATGAGCAGGTAAGTGTTTTGAATGCGGAACCCCAAATTAATTTGATCTTTTAGTTTAAAAGATGTACCACAATGTACAAGAAACTACAGACGGAGTACAAGAAACGTGTTGACAGCGAAAAGTGAGTGCTTTTCGTGTTTATTTATTATTTTGTTTTTTTCAGAGCTGCTATGAATGAAACGCAAAGATGCAGAGAACAACTGAAAGCTGCGAAGGATAAAATAGATGAGAACGAACGCGAATTGGCTAGACTTCGACAACTTGTACAGCGTTCCCATCATGCGACTCCCAATCGACACAGTGGCGGTGGAACCCACGGTAGGAAAAATCAATAACCATTTTTTAAAACTAATGATTAAGGTATTGGAACACCAAGTCAGCACAACGATGTTTCTTTTGTAGGCGTATGTACAAGCACACCAATCAACGAAAGAGTAAGTCGACGGTATGTATACTTCAGCGTTTTTATTTCTTTGTGGAAACAGGGAATGAAACCGAACAAAGTGCCCACAAGCAGCATGTTTGGTGTTGCTGACGGACTGAGCCCTATAGTTCCTCCGGATTATCAGCTAACTACTCCCGCGATGCTTGGAATTGGCAGGTATAGATAGTAATGTTTTCTATGATTCCAATAATGGTTCAGCGGGCGAAATCATCTCCGAGGAAGCAGCGGACGTGCCGATCGACAAGAATATTACTAGAATTGAATTTTTCTTATTGTTAAATATTATAAATAAACTATTGATGTTGTGTTTGGTACGGATCCTGAAGGAAGTCCCTGTTGCATTCACCAGTCCGTCGTTGACCGTTGCAAATGTAGAAGTCGGTACTTCCACTGCTGAATCGCGAAAATTCTTTTGAAGTGCTGTGACCTCGTCGCGTCGCTTTCCCGTCCGCATTTTTTCTTCGCGCTGTCCTCATTCTGACGCAAGGCGTTCCTCACACAAGCATGCACGTGTCATTCTGATGCAATCATGCAACAAGGACGCATTCGCCGATAACTCATTCCTGTTTGTTGTTGACAAAATCTGTTTGTGAAATGTTTCGTCATGATGCGAAATTAGTAACCATATAAAAGAGGGAATGTCAGTGCGTAGAATGAGTTTTTGTGTTAGTGTTCGCTGCAGTGCTGAGTGTTTGAGTGAGAACCGACATGGAGAGCAAATCGCCACCTGAAGGGGACGCCATGTGTGTTGACTTACAGGTTCGCTATTCATTGGCTTTAGATAGTGACTGCGGTGATAAGGGGTTCGCATTGCTAGTTTTGTATTTATATCGTTAATTAACACCATTTTTGATTCAAACGGATTCTGTTTTAGGACGAGTCAGAAATGGCTTCGCTAAAAGTGCCCAAGGGAACTCGTGATTGTACACCCACCGAAACGAAGCTTCGTGATGAAGTGATCGCAATCGCTGTTAAACACTACAAACGCCACGGAGCAGTGACTTACGACACCCCCGTCTTTGAGATGCGGTCTTTACTGCAAAAGAACGATCAGTACGGGGAAGAAACAAAGCTGATTTACAATTTGGAGAATCAGGGCGGTGAGGAGTATTCACTTCGTTACGACTTAACCGTCCCGCTGGCTCGCTACATTGGAATGAACAAGCCGGGCGAGTTCAAACGTTATCACGTCGCGAAAGTGTACCGACGCGATCAACCAGCAATGCAACGTGGCCGTTATCGCGAGTTTTATCAGTGTGTAAGTTCTGTGCAAGTGAATTCCGCGTCATTGTCAGGTGCATTTAGGACTTTGACTATGTTGGACAAAGTGGGCTGATGATTGCTGATTCAGAATGTATGAAGATTATGGACGACATCTTTCTTGAATTAGATTTGGGTGAATTCGCTAACAAGGCAAAGAAATCGTTAAATTTTCTATTAGACATGTAACCTTTTAGTTTAACCACAAGGTTCTGCTCAATGGAATGCTGGATGTTTGTGGAATCCCGTCCGAACAGTTTAAGACCGTTTGCTCTTCAATTGACAAACTCGACAAGCAGCCGTGGACGGAAGTTCGTGAGGAACTTGTTCGAGTGAAGAATATTGCTGAGACTGCAGTCGATGCCTTGCGTGGATTCATCTGTTTGCGAGGTATATAGGCGGTTTGCTGCTGAAAACCAACTTAAAAAAATAATTGGTTTAGCCGAAAACCCACATGACTCCAACGTGGTGCTCCTGGATACAATTTTGGAGCGATCATCAGGAAATGAAAATATTGCGAAGGGCGTCAACGAACTCAAAACATTGATCAGGTATTGCGAAGCGTACGGATTTGCCGAACGGATCTGCTTTGATCCCTCGCTGGCTCGTGGATTGGACTACTACACTGGGGTCATTTACGAGACCGTAATCACAAAGTCATCGTTTGAAAACATCAACCCTGGAAAAGAGGATGATGGAAAAAAAGCTAAATCCAAAAAGAAAGTCGATAAGGAAGACTCAAATGTTGGTTCAGTTGCGGCTGGAGGGCGCTATGATGGTTTGGTGAAGTCGATCTCGAAGTATGATGCGCCTTGCGTCGGTTTTTCTTTGGGGATTGAAAGAATTTTCTGTTTGGTTCAGAGGCGTAATGAGGTATACCGAATATTGTACAGGAACATGCAGACTTTAGCCATATTTTAGGCACTCGGTGTGAAAACACGTGATGTTGAAACTGAAGTTTATGTTGCCGTGTCGGGTGGCAAACAACTCGAACCTCTCTTTTTGGAACGCATGGCCATTTGCAAGAAGTTGTGGGATGCCGATATCAAGACCGAATATGCATACAAAGCTAAGCCGAAGTTACTTAATCAGCTACAGTACTGCGAGCAGGCCGGAATTTCAATTATGGTGATTATTGGCGAAGACGAAATCAAACGGGGAGTTGTGAAGCTTCGCGACGTTAGTTCGAGGGCAGATGAGGTTTGTTTCTCGTTGTAATTTTATTTTTATTATTGCTTAAATTGTTGTAGGAAATTGCTGTTGCTGAACTAACAGGGAAGATCCTTGAACGACTAGGACGATTGTAATTCGATTATTGTTTTGTTCTGTTTGTGTTCAGTTTGTTGTTTTGTGCAATTGCACGTAATTTATAAAGTCTAAAAAATATGAGACGCGACACTGAACCGCAACGGCCTTAAAAAGGGGGTTTGCTGCTTTGAGCGGTTCAGTCTGCTGAACGGACTCGCGCTGGAAGATGGGTGAGGCAACGAAGGATGGGACCTTCGAGATCGACATTCCGATGGAGGTTCCGCGCTCCAACTACCGCTCCGTGCTCAACGTCTTCATTTCAGGAAGGAGAGCCTTTGGGCGCAACGCCGAACGAGAAGCTGGTCGTCACCAAGGTGCAGGCGGGCACCCTCGCCGACGGGAAGCTGAGGGTGAGCGCCTCGTTTGCTATTACAATGTGCTCAAACGTGTGCTCCTTTTCAGATTGGTGATCAGATCCTCAAGGTGAACAACATTGCGATCCAGGACTGCAACCACTTCTTCAAGCTTCTCCGCTACGCCCCACCAAACGCTCGTCTCCAGATTCAGAGAGATGGAAAGCGAGCAGAAGAACTTGAAGCGAAGGTGCACATCCCCGCCGACCGCGCCAAGCTGATTCAACGACGTGACGGCTTCTGCTACCAACTCGTCAAGATCGAATGGAAGCCTGGCGGCCCGAAGCTTGGACTTGGCATCAAGCATTACCAGAATCGTGTGCTTGTCTCACGTGCTGATCCTGGATCGCTGGCTGCTACCCAACTCAATGTTGGCGATCACGTTATCGACATCGATGGAAAGCCGGTCACCGACAAGGACGTTGCTCGTGAGCTTCTGCTTAAGGCGCTCCAGACCACCGGATGTGTAACTTCGGTCATTGAGCGACCTGAATCGATGGAAGCGAAGCACTGGGTGCAAATGGCTTTGGCTGCCACGACTTTGCAGCCTCCTTCAGTCCACATGAACTCCGACGTCAAGGACATCGCTTTGCGCGAACGTCAGCGTCTGAAGAACAAGAATGAACAGGTTAGATCTTTTTTCGTGAATAGTAGCTGACTTGTGCAATTCAGCCGAAGAAGGCGAGCATCCTGGGACGCACCAACGCGCCTCGCAAGGTTAACATCATGGACAAAGCCATCAACGAGCACATCATCGCAAGTGACAATGAAGGAAAGAGTCTCCGCCCTGTGCGCAAGTAATGGACCCTTGGATCCCCTTACCTCCTAAATAGAGTCTTGTCTATGTGTAAATAAACTCGTTTATTTATCGTGATTCATTGTGGTCAGTTGTTCTTCTGGCAGGCGTGTTCTTCATTTACAAAAGGGATTGATTGGCATGGCGAATTACTAGGATGATGATTGCTGATGACCATTTGTCACGTTGAATGTTGTCAATTGTGCACTTCAATCGGGGGAATCCAATCCAGTTGGTGCGTCAATGAGCTGCGATGAGGAAGATGCGTCAAAACAAGAGACATCCGAAGAAAATGATGGACACTTGAGTTGATGATGGCGACTAATCTGCAAACAGGTTTAGCTCTTCATAGGAATGGGCTGATGCCGCCGGAGACCTCAGTCCCACCATGCGAGCATTTCTTTGGCTAGTTGCCTCGGCTTTCGTCGTCTCGGTCAACGGATATTATCCATACGACTTGGGTTGCTCTGACTGCCAGCGTCCTCCGCAGTGTCCGCCCTGTCCAGCACCCCCCGCTTGCTCGTCCCGTTTCACTCCGAATTTGCAGCATGTGACTTCCAACTTTGCCGCCGACTGCGGGAAGCCCCCATGCACCGGTGAGTTCTCGCCCTTGACGATGCGCAAGACGCCGGACGTGGCGGTGGTGAATGAAGGCGCGATTGGTCGGAAGTACCCGCAGGCGAGAATTCTTGAAGTCGACGGGGGATTCGCGCAAAGCGGCGGTGACGAGCAGATCGAAGAGGAAGGTGAGCGTGCGACGAATGCGTCCCGACACGAAAGAAATGTTTCAGTAACGTCAGAAGCTCCCTTCTTCGAGCACTCGCCTCCGACTCCCCCGCCGGTCGCACAGTCTGCCGACGTCGTTGAAGCTTCAGCGGAGGTCTCTCACCTTCCCCCGTACCTCAGCCGCCTTATGAAAGCGCGCGCAGCCGGCGTTCGTCGCCGCGTTACCCGCAAAGCGCCGTTCAAATGTAATGATGAACGTCTTCGAATGATTATGCACCAGTCGATGGACGCAGGCGATCTCACATTTTCTAAAAGGTCGATTGTGAACGAAGCAGAGAGAGTGCTGTTCGGGAAGTTTAACGTCATCTGTTCACCCACGCGACTGTCGTATGTTGCACAGACAAAAAAATATTGTGAAGTGACGCTTCCGGACATCGTCTGCCTCGCCTTCATGCACTGAACTGAGCATGTACTGTAGAAATAGAGTTTAATTAAATAAATTATAAACAATAACAGCAACTAGGAGGACGTCTACTCGGATTGTTTGAAGGCGAAACACGTGATTCCGTTCTTCTCCGCTTCGCAGTAGACCTCGGAGTTCACGATGTACGAGAATTTTCCCTTCGAGCACACGACATCGACTCTGCCGCCGATTGACGCGCGAGCAACTTTCTGAATTGCACGTTTGGATTCCGCGGGAGTTTCCTTCACGTTCTAAACAGGGAAACCGTCTTCAAATATCCGCGAAGCAGCAGAAATACCTCAATGATGATTTTGCGGATCTGCTCGCTGTTGCATTCGGCATCGAACGACGGTTTCGCATCGCGTTTTGCGATTTTCGACTTCGCTTCCTGAGGATTAATTGGCGCCTGAACAATCATTAACAGTCTTTGGCTGATCTCAACACGGAAACGCACGTGCTGCGCTTGGAAAGAGTTTGCGGCGTGAGTGTCGACGTTTGCGGGCATCGACTTCGACATCGTCGTCGTCGGTCACTCCGCCTTCCGACTCGTTCGCGTCCTTGTGCTCAATCTTCGCCGCTTCGTAGTTCTTCTGAGCGCTGGCAGGTCCCGGACCGCTGCTGTATTCGTGGTTCCGGGGCGCTTGAGGAGGGAGGGTTTCTTGGGGTATTGGCTGAGGAAGAGGCTGGGGAGGAGGCTGCACCGGTTGCGACTGCACGTAGCTGGGAAACTGTTGAGGAGCGCTGAAGGCCCCGAAGTTGTTGGCAACCACGGGAGCCGCAGCGCAGGGAAGCTGAAGAGGACAGGGAGCGGGAGGCGGCGGAGGTGCGCACTGCGGCTGCGGAGGACACACGGGCCGCGAGGCGCAGTTGCATCCCCCTCCGAGTCCGGGAAGATTAAGGAAAAAGGCGTCAACGCCCGAGAAGAGAAGACAAGTGAGCGCAAGAACCGCGAACCTATTCATTGTGAATTGTGGTCGGTAATTGGCTTCCTCGTGGTCTCTGAGTCCCTTTATATCTCGACGGGTTGGACGGGTTTGCGAGATCCGCCGGGAACCGGAAACCGCGAGGCGCGCGCGGGTGGAGAAGACGGGAAAAAGCGAAATCTTTGAATGTTTATTCGCGATATGTACAAGAAGATCTGGAGGCGCGTGAAGGTCAGTGCTGAAAAGCGAAACATGTCACCTCTCGGACCCTGTGTTCACAGAAAAGCCGACTGTTGGCCAAGTAGGAGAAGTCGGACGTCGAACAAATGACGTCGAATGCAACCAAGAACTCCTCGACCGCTGCTTTAGAGATCGCGCGTTTCGACTCCGCCGGATTCCCGTTGATTTTCTGAACACAAAGCATCGTTCAACAGCCGCTCTGACGCTCTCTTTCCGCCCACCATGTCCATAATCTTCCTCAGCATGCTGCTGTTGCACTTGGGGTCCACTGGTACCGTGACCGTCTTCGCAGCTCTCGCCTTGTGGTGATACCCGTTGGAGGAGGTCGACGCGCCGACTTCTGTTTGCGAGGATTCCGTTTGAGACGCGGACTCGTCGTTACTGTAAGCGACATTCGGTTGCTGTGAGGGCGAGGATACGGTATCTCCGTTGGTCTGTTGGTTCTGCGAGTCGTCGTAGATCGTCGAGTCAACGTACGAACCGCCGGCGGAAGCGTCTGGCTGGATGGGAGAAGGAAGTCCGCCTGAAGGAGGAGGAATCAGACGCGAAAAAGCGGTTTTGACGCAAAAAGATTGATTGCTGCGCGTCGAATTCGATTTTCTTTGAATTGAAAAGAGAAAGCTCGCTTTTTCGAATGCTAAAGGTGCAGCTGGAGTTCCCGGAGCGTCTGCGGTCGACTTGGTGAGTCGAAGTCGAAGATACTCCGCCCGAGGATGCGATTAGACGCGACGGACGATCGCCGTTAGCGAAAAAGAAACATCGCGTGACCGGTTTGCGCGTGGATTAGGCGCGCGATACCTGCGGAGACGTAGCCGTCGGTCTGCGATGACGGATAAGGCTGCGGAGGAGGCGCCTGTGGTTGGAGATATCCTAAATTTGCATACAACTCTCCCAAGAACGCTCAATGTCGATTGTTTTACCCGATTGCGGCTGCACGTAAGGCGACCGGTTGAACCCGACAGGCGACGACGTTTCGTAACTTCCTCCCGCGATCTGGTAGGCTGGTTCGGGAAGGGGAGGCTGTGGGTAGCCTGTCGCGCCACAGGGACAAGGCGGAAGGGCCGGGCAGATGGGAGGGGGTTGAGGAGGACACATCATGGGGAAGCACCGGCACGGAGGCATCCGGAATCCGGCTCCCGGGAAGAAGAAAGCGTCGGAGTAGGCGAAGAGGAGAAGAAGGAAAGGAGAAACCGCGGACAAACGCATCGCTTCGACTATTTGGAAGATGAAGCGATCAGCGGACCTTTTATACGCAAAAGGGCAAATCGCCCGGGGGCACAAACGCCTCAAAGAGCGCTGAGTCACAAAGTCGACGCGAGTGGAGGACGCTGAACTGCGATCGACGAGTTTACCGAGCAACGACCGCTTGAAGCTGCTGCTAGACGGTTTGTTTCACTTCGTTAATTGACCTTCGGAATTTGCGAGCGAGGAAACGAGATGTGAAATGGGGATTAGTCATGCCAGACGCCGCACTGAACTACGGTAGCTTGAACTGAAGTTACAATCTCTCCGCAGAACACTCCCAGTTGCGCCCGCGGCATCTTCGTTGTTTGTCACGACAACAAACGACAGTTCAACTATTATCCTTGTCCTCCTACCGTAATCCCATTTCCGTCTTGCTCCCCCGACGACACGATGATTCATTGTACATTGGCAGCTGACGT
This sequence comes from Steinernema feltiae, assembly GCA_007213375.1. Taxonomy (NCBI): domain Eukaryota; kingdom Metazoa; phylum Nematoda; class Chromadorea; order Rhabditida; family Steinernematidae; genus Steinernema; species Steinernema feltiae. The sequence goes on from MQUG01003301.1 coordinate 52,911, forward strand.
CATCGGCTTAATTCTTCAGAAAACGACGCCCGGGAAAGTCGGGGCCGAACGATTTGCAGAGCGGATTCGCATTCACATCTTCTTCGCCGCCGTTTACAGAGTTTTTGCAATTCGAAGCAATTTTCGGTCGTTTCACTTCGCAAACATGATTTCCCAATTCATTTTCACGACCTTCGCTGCCTTCCGCTCACCTCCTTCAGCAGCTGCAAACCCTTTTCTTGCAATTTACTCAATTAATCACGACTTTCAACGATTCTTTCCTTTTCGAAATGCACTCGCCTCCCGAAGCTTCTGAAATCTGACCTTCGCACTGATGCGAGTGCACTCTGGTCCGCAGAATTGTCCTCAAAGCGCCCTTTCAAACACATTTGAAGCGACCGCAAATGAGTTTCAGCGCCCTGGAGGTGTCGTTAATGTTGTCGCAATTTATTGAGTGCCCTCCACACGGTGCCCTTCTTTCCTTTGTTCGCTTCTCCTGTGAATTGACGGCGTTTCCGTCACGGACGACGACCACACGCTTTTCGGTTGATTTATCGCGCGGACTTAATGAAATCCAAATTTATCGTCTCCGGACGTTATGAAACATTCATTCATCTTCGATCGGTCGCAAATCCCTCGTTTGATCATCTGACTCCGCTTCCGGGACTACGGTAGTTCATGGCCTTAAAGTGCGCGCGACCTGGGCGCGAGGTCACTTCAAAAGTCGCTGCGGAGTCGTTTTCTTGCCGATCGGTTGCGAAAGCGTCCTGCGCTCATCGCTCCTCTCATCGAAGGAAGAAATTTATTCTTCGGTTAGCCACAGATCGCGCGCTTTCCGTTTTGACGATGATTACCCAGTAGACGCCGTCTCAGCGTGGCGCGAAATGCATCAATCACCGCTTTCAATCCCAGAGATCACGTTTGCTTCTCCCCTATTTCAGATTGCGAACGCAAAACTCCAAAAGTGGATAATCCAGAAGTGCGATTCAGCCACCCCGACCGATGATACAAAAAATGGCGATATCGTAGGAGCAAATCGAGTTAACCGAACGTCCGTCGGCGTCGGAACATCGCCGTGAATCTAATATGCGAATTTTTTCGTTTTCCTTTGTTCGGGAGCCTTTAATCGGGCGTAGCGATGTCCCTTTACAGGACTAAAAGTCCAACGGAAAGTGTAATTATATGTTTGGACTCGTGTTGTGCGCTGAGCGCGCGAAAGGTCGAGAAGACGCGCCTTATTGGTGTTTGAAATTCAAAATTGGGTTAATTTGTAATTGCTTTCTAACTGCCAAGTGACTACCGTACTCTCAAGGGACCACGAATCAGACGTTCACTCTCGATGCCGCAGCAATTAGCGACGATTGATTTTAATTAGATTAGCGACGTTTTAGGAGAATGAGTCCGCGGAAACTCGAATCTGTTTTCGTTATTGAGACGCCAGGCGCGATTTTTGAAGCAAAACGGAGTCATCAAGTGCATTCTTTCGCGCTGCCGCCACACCTTCGCGACGATCACGTCACGGGCATCTTCAGATCGTTGAATCCCCCGAGAATTCGAGTCCTTTCTCAGCTCAGGCGCGCCCGCCATTCCTCCTATTTCTCAGGTCACTGATCGTTTCAGCTCCATTGCGCGCTTGTTCTTGCTTTCGAGCGTTATGGATCCTCTTCATCGCAGTCACTGCTATGCCGCGCCGGCGGCTAATTAGGGCATGTTTGACCAGGGTGACTGTCTGTTTCTGACGAGCACTCGAAGGCAACCATGCTTGATTCGCCGCTAATCAGCGGAGAGCGACTTGTTGCTGTCTTCTGTCTCACCTCCGCAGTTCTGATTCGCTGTTTTCGTCTTCAAACATCACTCCGCTGCAGACTCGCGAGCGCTTGTTGTCTTCTGTTTTCTATTTTTAGGCGTGCGCTTCGATTCATTGTTTCAAGAACTTCAATTCCAAATTGCCGTTCGCGGAATCCGCGCGCAATTTGCGCTGCTGGACGCGCATCTCCTGAATTTGAGCCCAAGAAGTCGAAGTAATTGAGTCCTTGCTAATTGGATTTTTTTCTGGATTTTGGTCATTGTGGAGGGTCCCACGAGCGAGCGCGATCTCTCCGCACGTCCAAGTGTTTCTGGTATTTGTAAACTTCGAAAGTTGCAATCGCGCTGCAGCTTCGAGCGCGCGCGCTTCTGAAACTCCGTCGCGCTTCTCTCCTAATTGAACAACGATTTCGGGCTGAAAATACGAAATTATGGAAAATTGCGTGAAAATTGACGGTGACGGCGCGTCGACAAAACAATTTCGGTGTTTTCGATCCGCTGACCTCGAATCGCCGATGTTTCGAGGCGATGCTCGTCGCATAACTTCATTAGGGGAGCACACGAGGGAGGCGACGGCAAAGAATGCAATGTTTCACAGAGATGAGAATTTGTTCAGACGGATTGAAGAGAGGAACGAGCGCCAAAATAACCGCGTGACTCACGCAGCCTAATGACCGCCAAACGTATACGTGGATTACGGTAGTCTCTTCTAATCGGCGAGATTTCAAAAAGACGACAGGTGCCTCGAAGCACTTTTGGAGATCTTGTTTTGGGGATGCTGCGTGAATCAGTGGCCGCCAGGTGGACAAAGGACGTCCTTGCGAGAATCAGGAGGCGTTTTCGACCTCTCTTGGAGAAGCAAACAGCGTTGATTCCAATGTTGTCACCTGCGCCCAGCGAAGGTTGTACAAACACTCAAATTCAGCATGAATCTATTCTTAGAGATGATGGCTTTCGCTCTTGTTTTGGCTTTTCTGAAGTGACGTTCTGCGCTTTCCGTTATATCGTTCTCGTCTCACTGAATTCTCCCCACTTAAGCGCCCACCTCCGACTCAAATCGGAAATTGCAAATCGCGTTTCCGTCGCAATGATGTTTTCTGTGAAAATTTTAACTTTTCACCAGGCAGAGTGATGCGGACTGTCGTCGCGGCACCGTTCGTCCCGCTTCGTAAAGCGGCGGAAGGGCGAAGAAGAAGATTATCGGGCACTCGAAAGTGTTAATCCCAATGTAATTCTGCTTTGCACGCTTCGCCGCCTTCGTCTGCGTTGTTTCACTGGGGACCCTCCGAAAGCCGAGTGTTCCAGCCAGTCTTTCGGATTTTGTGGAGTTTGATTCGCAAAGTGCGACTGACCGAAGTAACTAATGATTCGCGCCGAAAACATCTTTCGATCTCCGTCAACAAAACGCGTCTTATTCATAATTGCGCCCGGCTGCTCGCGAAATGAACCGCGAAGTGCAATTAATTGTCGATTCTACATGAAGTTTACCGTCTGTCACTCAGCGCGCGCTCCATTTGTGGCTCCCCGTATGAATGGCGCTGCAGCGACGTTTGCACGTTGCTGCACGACTTCCGTTTCGTCTTCGCACTAAATTACTATTTCCGGACACGCGCCCTCGTCAACTCCCGCGCGCGCTGACCTTTGACTCCTCGCGAAAACAAACGCCTCTCGAAAGGAGCGGCGAACACTTCGGGGCGGATGAATCCAATTATCCATCATCTCCTGTTGAAACTTCGCGTATTTTGAAGCCCCGCGCGGTCGGATTCATCGCGCTGCCGCGTACTCGACGGCCCCGGTCTGCACAAGGAGTGCTCTGTGAGGAGCGATCGCTCCGGGCGATTCCTTTGTTTGTTCTCGGCGATATTAGAAGCGTCGTAGTGGGGAGTGGGAGGGCGAGATTCGGGCGGAACGTACGGACACGAATCCACATTCGATGTAGAAGAGTTGGACGGAAGGAGGAGCAACGATGCCGCTCCATCGCGAAACGACCTTTGTGTTCCACAAGGTTCATCGCTTATTTTTGTTTTTCTCCCAGAAGAGTCGGGTTTCTTTGGAAGGAGAACGTTCACTTCCGCGCTCAGAATAAGTTTTCACTTAAATTGACGTTGTTTCAGCTGCGTGTTCGACAGGTTCACCCCTGATGCGTCACTCTCTTCATATCTGTTGTCTTCCGCGATTCGCGTAATCACTTTGCGCAAAGGAAGCGGCCGCTTCCGGAAATCGCAATATTCCATCACGCGCAATACTTCCTTAGATATCTGCCGGTCGCTTTCAAAACAGCTTCCGTCACAGCAACGTTGATCACGAATGGCGGTTGATTCACAGAATCTTCCACTTCCCGGTGGACAGCGAAAACTCGGCGCAGCTACGGTAAACTGTGCGTGGACTGCTCGTTCAAGAAGCGTTTCTGATGACTCGCTGTCGATCTACTCACCAAAACATCCTTCGGTAGTCGTCCGTACGAAACGGATCCGACCTCCCAGCAAGAGCGAGCGTCCTCTAGTTCAAAAGCGGAATGTTATCGTCTCTGCTCGATCAAGCGATGAAATCGAACGCTTCGAGGCGCCTTCGGTTGTCTGCTCGCGTGTTGCCGCCGAACCTTCGCTTATTTTCGTTTATTACTCGTTCGTTTGGGCGACCGAATTAGCGAAAGACGCGGACCTCCCACAGCGCGAGGTTGACATTCGCAGTGAGAATACTATGCAGAAGCTTCGTGCTGCGAGTTTGATTACTTAGTCATATCGCCGAAAGTCGCCGGAAATGACGAGATGCGCGAGCGGCGGCTGCGGATTGTTTTTCTCACTTTGCGTCTTCGCGATTCGAGTTTTTAAGAAACTAATTGGAGGTTCTATCCCACAGTGCATGTGCAAGCGGACTGCACTGTCTCGGGTTCTGTCTCCCTCTTCTCGCTTGTTAGAATCCCTCAGATTCGCCTGCAATCATCGGTGGCATGTTGTACGGTCGCTCCCCTTGCTTGAAATAGGGCGAGCGCTCTCTATAGCCCTAAAAGTACTTTGTACGACAAACGAACGTTTCCCACAAATGGGCGCAATCAACATGTTTCTCCTTCGGATGAAAACAATCACACAAGAGCGAAGAATGGAAACGATTCGCCGCTCCTCTCGCACCTCTTGTCCGGTAGCGAATTGTTCGACTCCACTCTCGCTCCACTTTCTCCGCGAGGTGCCGATTCGCGTTGTTTGCAACTCTTTCATCCCTCTCTGTTGTCTCCGAGATTTTCGTCGTTGTTTTCTGCACTAAACGTCACCTTTTCTTCCGGATTCCGCGATTTCCACGCGCGTCATTCACACGCGGGATGACTCGATGCAATAATTAATCCATTAAGGCGCCTCATGAGCGTCCTTCCGCCGCCCATCTCCCCGCTTAATTCCTCAAAAACATCATTTACATTTGACACTTCCGCTCATACAACTCGCCGCGCTAATCTCCGCCCCTCCACCTGTCCTTCTGTTCTTCCTGGCCTCCCATTTAGTGAATACTCCACGCGATGATCTACGTGGTCTCTCAGGGCAATCCATTCGAGACGTCTTTGTTTTCAGATGTTCTCTCGCGCCTTTAAATGACATCATCTTCGGGTTTCATGGAGTCCAACGCGACCCTCGAAGGCGTCGATGCCTTCTGTGGGTACACGGAAGAATGCGGCACCGCCAGATTCCTCTTCGTGACGGTCGCGTCAGTCATCGCGTTCATCGGAATCGGCTGCAATCTGGTGCTCGTCAGAATCTTCATCTCGAAGCAATGTCCGAACACACCACCTACCGTATTCCCTCTGATCCTCGCGGTCCTCGACTGCCACATCTGCACGCTCTACGTGCTTCTCTTCGGCGTCGACGTCGCAATGATTTATTTGAAACTCGAGGTCAGTTCGCCGACTTTACGCACGACGATCAGAAGTCGATTCTTTCCTTTGTTTGTCTCTACCGTAACCCTTACAGACTCTCTTCGTAATATACCACGCGTTCATCATACCAGCGTTTGTTTTAACTAAGGTTTGTCAGCTGGCAATCCCTTACATGCTTATTTTCGCTACTTTGGAGCGATACGTTTGGATTTCGACTAAAAAGTACCGTAATCCGATACCGTACTGTATGTTATCAGACACATTTCAGACGGAGCAACTGTCTGTTCTCGGTGAAAGGTCGCAAAATGAGTGTGTTCATATGCCTCTTCATTTGCTTCTGCCTGCGGATTCCAACCTTCTGGTCACTGAAAGTCGCCAGTTTCGACTCTTGCCCCGACTTCTTCCGAAGTCTCGCCGTCGCGCCGGAGGATTGGGCGATGGTAAGGATTTGTCACTGTTGGGGAGAGCGGATGTGGCCGCAACACCGATGACGCCAAGTTCACGGCGGTCGGAGAGCACTTTCTCCAAACGCACTCGCTGATGAACTGATGCGCAGAGTTCTCTGACTTCTCCCGTTGCAGGAAAGTCGCATTTGGGATTTCTACGACTTCCAACTCATCACCTTCGTGCAGACGTTCCTTCCTTTTGTGATTCTCGTTTCGTCGAACATCGTCATCGTCCGCAGACTCGCGACCATCCAACGCGCCAACAAAGTGAGTTTATTATTTGTTTCGCTTCCGAGCGGCGACGCTATCGTTCCCCTCAGGGAACAGCGCATCCAAAGGTCGAAATCTAGTCTTCTCAAGACCAAAAATTGACCAAATTCATCTCGTTGCAGTGTCTCCAAGTGCACACCGTCATCTCGGAAACGATGCGTCGCAAATCGTGGATCGCGCAGATTCCTTCCTTCCGTCGTCGCAAAATGGCGCGTCCAGTGCGGAATGCAGTCTACACGATGCTCGTCATCGTCTCCTCCTACCTGGTCTGCAACTCGCTCCACATGATCCTCACAATCCTCGAGAAATTCGACTCTGATCTCTTGAAGTGAGTCCTCTCTCTCTCTCCCGCCACAAACCGAAGTCGCGCTTTCAGAACTGCCGATGACCCCACGAAAGCTTCTATTTTCTACACTTTGTTCGGGGATTGCATTAGCTGTTTCTACATGGTCACCAGCGCCATCCGCATCGTCATCTACTGCAAATGCAATCCCGCGATCTGTCAGCACCTGATGACGACGCTCTCGCGGATGCTCCCGGGCCTCGCAATCAACACCACCGCAAGGAAGCAGTCGCGCCGCAGTAACGGAAACCGACTGAGCACCCGTAACTCCCGCAAACGCTCGACGCTTACAGTACCCGTTTGAGGGTACGGGAGGACTTACAATGTGATACGATACGGTTACGAGAGAGAGAGAGAGAGGAGAGAATACATCAAAAGTTTATTCGCAAACACCGAAGCGAATTGAAGTCATGTGCTGGTAAATCTGATCGCGGCGAAGTACGATTGTAGGGAACGCAGGCTGAAAGACGGAAGATTACGGTAGTCAAACGGTGGAGTGCGTTACCTTGTTGATTGCGTCGGGGAAATGCTGACAGCGGAGCTGCAGGTGCTCGTCGTCCTCGAAGGTCGAGAGGAAAAGCGCCGGGTACGTCGAGGCGACGTTGAGGACGATTCCGCTGTGCGAATTCGAGATTCTGGCGATGTGGCGGAACTTCTTGTGTCGCGCCTCCGGCGAAAGATCCTGAGCAAAGTACAAACCTCGCGGGTCCGCCTTTGAGAGATTCCGAAGCGAAATCGGAGTCGCCGAACATTCCAACGAAGTCCCCGTTGTCGCGACCATTTCACCTGAAACAATTTGCTTACGGTAGATCGGTGATTTCAAGCGAGTGCTATCTAACCCGTGACCAATCCGTCGTCGTCTGCGGGCAAAAAACGCGTATTTGAGAGTTGCACGAAGAAGTGGTCGAGATTCTAAAGAAGTAAACAACGTCGATTTCCCTCAGGAGGCGCCGTCAACCTACTTTCTCGCCCAAATGCACGAACAAATTTGTGCTCAAGTTGAGAATCGTCGATTTGTCGGCCGAAGCGCGGTAGTCGATGACAACTTCGTTCTGATTCGTTAGAATGTAGGTGATCTCGACGTTCAGTGTGCCCGGGTAGCCGCCCTCTCCATCGTGACTCTGGCACGTGAAGCACACGGCGTTGCCCTCCTCCAGTATCTCGTAGTTCCACACCTTCTGAATTCCCGCATTAGTCATCTTCCACCGCGCCCGGAACTCACCTTTGAGAGACAACTCTTCGCTCCTCCGTTTCTGTGGTGCGGAGGCGCGTTGATCCCCAGGAGATACTCGCGACTGTCCAGCGCGAATTGCCCGAAACCAACCTCTCCTGCCACTCTGCCTACCGTACACCCGCAACAGGTGGCATCCTTCTCGTACTCTAAATGCACCTCTTACGATCTGCAATTAACTCAACCACGCAATACCTTCAAAGGAGTCAAAGCCCTTCATCACCTCCGTGAGCACTCCGTCTCGATCGGGCACCCTTAGCGCCTTTACAGCGGCGCCATAATTGAGCAACTCGAGTCGCACGCCGCGATTGCTGGTCAACGTGATCATCACAATACGCTTGCCGACCTCTCCTCCCGCCTGGCTAGCTCCGAAGTTCTCGATTGTCATGGAACGCATGTTCTGAAGAGGGAAAAGACATTTGCATAAAAACAATCGCCACGAGACGTCGAACGCCCCCGACGACAAATCCCCGTCCGGCAAAGAAGAAGCTCATGTGCTCAGTTGGGCATATGCAAATTAGGATTGATAATTGGCCCCATCGCCCCTCCTGTTCCCAAATCCCCTGCTTCCCACTGCTCAACGACAAACGAACGAAAGAACAAGCGAATCGATGGCGCGTAAGAACGAGTGTAAACAAAACTTTGCATTAATAACCGCAGAAAACAACGCGGAGGAGAAGAGGAGTCGAGTTCAAACGCCGCGCGACTTCCGACCGAATTAATCAGCGACTGATTGGGGCGCGCCGGAGCGTCTCCCTCCAATCGGGCGCTATTCACCGAACGCCACCAGCGAATCCGGAAAAACAAACGAATAAAAGGAAAACGACGAATCTGAGGGGAAATCAAAGCCGAAGAAAGTCGCGCGGAAGGACGCCAGCGACGAAGCGGCGATCAGAAGCTTCTGCGCTAGCAGAAGCGACGGTGACGATCGCGCGCTGATTTGAATAAAACGCGCGATGATTTGAAATAAACGAAAGCGTTTGTTGCCGCCGAGTGAGATGACTTTTCGCGGCGAAGAAGGAAATTGAATTTATAAGTAAGTGCGATGGAGAAGACCTCCTCGAGGAGCGCTGGAAAGCAGGAATCGCGCCGTTATAATCGCAATCGGCGGCATATAGGCCGACGCTGTTCTTCGCGATGCATCAAACGATCAAATAAAATGAATTATTCGTTGGCTTGCAACGCGCCGCCGCCAACGAGCGAGATTGCGCGACTCCAAGCTGTTGAGGGTGGGGAGAGGGCTAATGAGGCGAGGAGGAGCAGAATCGGCGTTCTCGACTTTTAAGTGAGTGCTGGGAAAGTGCAACTGCTTCTGACGGCAGCAAAAAGTTATTGAGATCTATCGGTCTGTCGCGTTGGCGGAATTTGAAATCCTTGGGGTGCGCGGCGAAGACGAAATTGTCGAGAATTTAGAAATGTTTATGTGGAAAATAAATAAACACGCGAAGGAATCTGGGAGGAGCGCTGCAACGCGATTCGGCTTCACACTTGGGGCACGACGTAGTTCTCGCATTCCCACACCAGTCGGAATCCCTCGCCGTCGTTCGTTACAACGTCGTCGCTGACGAATTCGAGTCGCACAAAGTTTCCGACTTCCACGGGAAGCTCAGGAGAGTCGGCTACCTGAAGGCATTTCGTGTTTCATGTCGCGAGTCACGCTCAGCGCCTACCGTGCACGGGATCAGTAGCAGATCGTTCGGGAACGCTTTTGATTCGATTTCGGAGGCGGCGGGCCGCTGGAGATCGCCTGGCCGAAGGAAAGACGATCCGCGGAGGAGACGTTCTTCCCGCCGCAGATATCCACCTTCTCCACCTCGAATTTGCACTTGTGGCCGCTCGGAGGGACGATCGTCCAGCGCATCACCGCGTTCGCGGGGTACTTCCCTGGGAAGCCGATGCTCGAGATGGCGCCCTGCTTCTCGCGAATCACTTCAAAGTTGTATTCGGTCATCAACTGTCCGTTCGCCAATGTGATTTCGTTGGGGATTGTGGAGTAATAGTAGAGGTCGAATCCGTGTCTCGACATGGTGGCGTCGCTCTTGAAGAAGACGCTGACGACGCTCGAGTTTGAGAAAAGCGAAGGCGGAATGCCGTAGTCGCAGAACTTTTCTGTTCCGTTGCTGTTTCCGTCAAAGAACTGAAAAGAACATTCACCCGCAAGCTCGGAAGGCATACCGTACCTGGACGTAGTCATAGTCGCACTTTCCGCCGCGACCAAAAGTGGACGTCGACTGGGTCGGTCGCCACCGGTCGACATACCAGCTGTTGTCAAACGTGTAGCGGCTCATACCGCGAACTGAAGACCTTTCAAGGCTGAAAGTCTTGAACACGAAGAGGATACGGTAGTCCTCGGGCGCCTGAAGGCTCGAAGTGCAACTGGAGTTGGCGTCATAGTGATTCGGGAAGTTTGGAGTTGTGAGACGGCCAGATAAATGACTTCCCGCCACCTCGACCGTTCTGTTGCATGCTGAAAGCGAAGGAAACCATCAAGGAACCCTCAAGGATCACTCACATCCCAGATTCATGTAGCGCAGTGTGTACTTGACTGTGTGCTGACTCTGAAGGATCGCCGATGTCGTGATCTGAAAGCGCTCGATGAATTCGACGCACAGATCGCGCATTCCACCTGGACGACCGCGCTTCTCGAAATGAATTTCGCGGGAAGCGACTCGCCGCACGTCCGCAGGGTCACCATGTTGTCGTTCTCGTTCATGCACGCCGGATGCTGACAGTCGGCTCGCGCTCCGACGTCGCGGATCTCCATGAATTCGTCAACGCAGTCGGCGCTTTTCGAGGGGAAGGAGAAGCGCTCGAACTCGATCTCGATCGGCGCCTTCTTTCGCGAGAAAATGAAGGTCCGGCAGCGTTTGTAGCGTTGATTGACCCTCGTAAGAGCTGAACGATGATTGCGCCGTCAGAATGCAGAGAGCGCAATCCTACCTTTGTCGCTCTCGTACGCGATCTCGTTCCACGAGTCCTCCGCCGCCAAAGCTCCGCCGCAGTCGGAGTTTATCGCCCTGTAGCTCAGTTCGAATCCCGCCGCGGTCTCCGTGTTGTCGGTCTCCATGTAGAGATAAACCATTCGGTAAGAAGAGAAGAAGGAGAGCGTGTTGCTGGGCTCCGATGCAGGAATGTTGCAGAGTCGTTCGGCCAGGAAGGGCGAAAGCACCTTGTATCCATCGTACATCTACAAAAACTACAGTATGCTTGACGATAGCTGAACACATCGCCTACGTGAATGAAGTCAAAGTCGCACTCCCCGCTCTCCTTATTCTTTTCCAACTCGATTTTTGTGAACTTCAGCTCGAGAATCCTGCCAGTCGGCGCCTCGATCGTCCATCCGCACCGCAGATCGTTGTAGTAGTTGCCGTCGGGAGTGGATGGACTCTTCAGAGTTTTCCACTCGGTCGTCGCGTTGATTTGACCGCCGCATCCCATGGATTCGCCTGAAATTCCGCCGTATACAAATCTCAATGTTCAAGCCGACCGAGAGTGGGAGTGAGGACCAATCGGAATCCTTGTTTCGAGTTGCTCCGGTCGCTTTTGAATTTGATGATCATGTTGCGTCCCGTGGAGAAACTCTGCGAGGGAGGAACGACGTCTCCGCAGACCTTCCCCAACGATGTCGCCTTCGATATGTTCACGCCGTCGAACAGTTCGACGTAATCGAAGCGGCAATCGCTGCTCGGCTCGATGTCGAAATCGGTGAATCTGAAGTGAAGTGGTGGCAACGGCCTTCGACACGCGAATCTCACTTGACGGAAATGATTTTGTTCCGAGGGGCCGTGATATTCCACACGCAGTCCATGTCGTGGTGATACGGAATTGGGAATCCAGGAGAAGAGATGGTCTTTGTGAAGCTGCCGGAGGTCTCCCTCAGCTTGATGTTGCCACCGCACTCCGACAAGGCGTATGAAATCTTGAATCCCTTCACGTTCTTTGTTTTCCCGTGATTTATTGTTGAATTCGTCACAAACTTCACTCCTATGGGACCCTGGAATGTGTGCAATTGAGCCACTGCAGGAGCGTTCGTTGAATTACCTTCACAGAGATTGTGTTCTGTGGTCCCAGATCGGTCACACCAGCGCAAAAAGTGCCGATGACCCTTCGCGCGACCACGTCTCGCAGTTCGAGGTAATCCGATCTGCATGGCGTCCTCGTAAAATCGACTAAACTCCGAAACGTGAAAGTGAGCATAGAGGAGAAACGAACCGATTGTTGGATCGAGTTCCAGTTCCAAGATCTTGAGAGTGACAACGGGGATTCCGTTGTTGTAGTCGGGCGAAATGAGATACTCGCAGGCGCCATCTTCGTTCGGGTAGAAGTTGGGGAAGTGCGGAGACGTGACGACACCGTGATTCAAACGGAAAACCGTTCCGCAAGCTGGAAACAAGATTGCTCTAGGTGACGTGGTAGAGTACGTAGCGTACCGGCTTCCCACTTCGCTTTGAATCCTTTCGCGTTCGACTTCGCGTCGGTCGTGAAGTTCACGCGGATTCGGTTGCTCTCCGACTCGAAGGGCTTCGGCAGATCGCTTCCGCATATCGGCGGCTTGTGGTCCTCGTAATCGAAGAAGAAGTAGTAACCTCCAACCGGAGCGAGCGCGCGTGACTGATGCTCCTCGGAGACCTTTACGTAGTCCGCTCTGCACTGATCGGACTGCGCCACGTCGAACTCCTCGAAGGTGAGTTTCACGTGGTATCCGAGAGGCACCGAAATGTCCCAGAGGCAGTGCAAGTTGTTCGCGTAGTCAGAAGGCCAGCCGGGACTGCTAATCTCACCGTTCAGCCTGTGAGTCACAAATCCACAGCCGTTGCCCTCTGATACGTAGCGGAACTCGACGCGAAAGCCGGTGAACGCGAGCGAGGAATCCGACTTGAATTTCAGGACCAACTGACGACTCTGCGAGCGCACCATCTTGAATCGTTCTTCGATGGGACGATCCTCGAACGAGTTGCAGTACCGATGAATGACGTTCTCTTCCGAGTCTAGGACAGTATACCGTAATCTATGCTACCAGCGGCCTTCGACTCACATTCGTAGACGATCAGCGCGTCGTGGTCGCACTCCACGTGAGTTTCCACATCCATGTGAGTGAAGTTGAGCTGAAATCCACGCGCATTTCGAAATGCCGCTGAACTGAAAACTCACGACAACCACTTGGCCTTCGGGCGCCTTCAGGTTCCAGATGCAAATGACGTTCATGGGATATGTTCTTCCTTCTCCAAAGTTCGGGCTCGTGATGACCCCTCTGCACCCTCCGGGAAGCCTCCGCACTCTGTAAGGAAGAGTTGAAGTGGTCATGAATGCAGCCACCACATACCGTAGAATAGAACTTTCAAGGAGAATCGCGGTAAGTTGAACAATCCAAAGTTCTTGTTCGCGACCACCAGGTCGACCACCTGGTTCGAGAGCGCGTAGGACGCGTTGCCTCCGTTCTTCATCGACGCATTGCAAACCTTGAAGGAAGCTGGCGGGTCATCGAGAGCTGAAAGAAGCGTTTTGCTTTCGCGACATAGTATCCAAAAACGCACCGTTGACAGCAACGAAGCTATCGTAATCGCTGCAAAGACCGACAAAGTGGCCAACGGAGAATTGTTTAAACTGAATGACGGTGGTTCCTTCGCGTTTGGGACGCTTCAATTGGATGTGACACGTTGGGATTGTGCGCGACCATCGCGAATCTTCGGTCGTCAGATTTCGCAGCTTGAAGGTCATATTTCGCGCTATCGTGTAGACGCAACCGTTGTCGTCGAACTTGCTAGGCACTTTCATGTACTTGACGTGGAAGGGCCGGTAGGTGTCACTTCTGTTGTAGACGTGGTCGAGTTGGCTTTTCGCGAGGAATTGGAGCGTCTGATCACTGTAGAGCAAAGAGAGTTGATCGGAAGAGGAGACGAAAGTCGTGCGATTCGAGCAGAAGTATCGATCTGTTGTCATCCCGCTGTTCTCCATAATCGGTCCGCCGTCGACGATCACCAAATCCGGGAAGCACGAGTCCCTTTCGGGAGCGCCGTTCAGTGTCGAAGATGCGTAGAAGCGCGGGAGGAAGGAGTGCTCGTAGAATCCCTTCAAAAGACGATTTACCCCGATGCCGATAGAAGAATTCTCTTACATTTTCATCGTCGAGAAACTCGAGTTGCAGAAGGTAGCGGAATCCCATTCCGGCGTTGAACGTCCAGTTGCAGGATATGTGCTTCATAAGCGTGCTGGGATAGCCGGGCGTGTACACCATGCCGGCATCGTTTGTGATTTCGCCCCCACACGCGATCTTCGTCGCCGCCACGTTCAGCTGGAAGCCGCACTTGCGCGACAAGCAGAACATGCGATTCCTCCGTCCCACTGTCGTGTTGGCGGAGAACTTCACTTGGATGCTGTTGTGCGACGAGTGGAACGTCTGTCCACGCACCTGGTTCATGTTGCAAGTTCTCGGAACGAGTTCTGCCGCTTCCTCTGCGAAGGAAATAAAGAGTTTGACAACTGCAACTCACCTGTGGCGTTTGACTCCAATTGATTCTTGAGCGCGTCGTCGCGGATGGTGATGTAGTCGCTGGAGCAGTTCTCGCTGTAAGTCATCCAGAGATGATCGAAGGTCGCGTTGATGAAGTGTCCAGTGGGCGCCCTGACCGTCCATTCGCACTCCGCTTCGTTCGGGTATGGTTCCGGGTAGTTCGGACTCGTGATCGTTGCATTGACACCCGACGGGAGGATCAGAGTTCCTCCACAAGAGGCTAAACTGCTGCGTTAACTAACTGCACGAGAAATGAGGCAAACCGATTGAGTAGGTGGCGTTGAATCCAGCTGATCGTGCAGTCGAATCCGAGGACAAATGGAGGAAAAGATACGATCCTGTGGAGAAAATGGTGCTCGGCTGCTTGTTTTCACAGTACCGTCCTACAAGCGGCGCGTGGACGCTCGCGCCATCGCGTATCTCGAGATAATCTTCGTCGCATTCGTCTCTGAAACGGATTGCAATGGAGAATGCTGCTTGCGAATACAATCCTACTCGTTATCCTCGGGTGCGGCGCTCTGTAGACTAAATTCTGGACCGACTGTGAACTTCACCCGCCGACCGGGAGGAGCGCGCAGAGTCCAGAAACAATCGAGAGAACTCGGAATCACTAAACGGGATCTCTCGTCATTCGTGCACGTGAAGACACACCTACTATGGGGGAAATTCGGGGATTCGAACACTTTGCTCGGATTGTCCTCGGTAAGATGAAGGTGTTCGGATCCACAATCGTGTACCAACTCCGAGATTCTCAAAGAAAAACCCTGCAAGCGCGGTGATTTACCCCAATCAAAGCGTCCTCCTCACCTTGCGCTCCACGCGTCCGTCGGTCGCAAATCTGATGTTGAAACGTCCGTCCGATGATGTCGAGTTCGCTTTCTCCGTTCCGCAGAGCTTCTTGCTCACTTGATCACCGTAGGCGCTGTAGCCGCCCAGCAACTGAAGAAAGTCGCCCTGGCACTCGGAGCCAGAGTGGTCTATCTGAAGGTCGGTGACCTGGACAGAGATCGGACGGTTGCTTTCCAGCATTATCGACCAGAGGCAGGACTCATTCTTTCGGTACGAAACGGGATATCCTGGACTCGTGAGCACCTCGTCGAAGCGTCCGAATGTGAGCGGAATGTAGTCGAACGAGATGCAAGCTTAATGAGAAGCAATGGAATCGAAACCAGAAATACCGAAATTACACAATCTGTATTCGACCTTGAATCCTTTTCCGGTGCGCGATCGATCGCTGCTGAAGTAAATGTAGATCTCGCTGTCGTAGGTGAAGTCGATGACCGCGGAGACGTCCGTCTTCGCTTTGCAGAAGCGTTTCGCGAACGACTCGGCGCGAAGCTCGGTCGAATCCTTGTAGGTCTTCGAGGTGAACATCAGAAAGTCGAATCGGCATTCCACGTGCTCTTCGAGGTCGAGCGAGATGACTCGGATTTGGATTCCGTGGAGCCAGGGCCGGCGCAGCCACCATCGGCACTTCGCGTTGTTCGGGTATCCCCCACCCACAGAAAGCGCTTGCTCTCCGTCGCTGCCGGTCAGCGCCGTCGGTTGAGTGAGGTACTGCGAATCAAATGTCGGAGACAACTCGCCTCCGCAGTTGAAATCTGCGAATCGATCGACATTCCTTCCATTCACTCACTTTCACTGCTTTCTACTTACCGGAAAGATCTTCCTCGGAAGGTCCGAAGCGCGTCTTGTTACCGATCGTAGGATGAAGCGAAATCCAGTGGAGCTTGAACGCGCTGCCAGGCTCGGCGTTCAGTCGTATCGTCGCGACAGAGTTTGGTACGATTATCTCGCGCTCGGGAGGGTTCCAGCCGTCCACCACAGCAACGACTGCACCGCAGTTGTCCTGGGATTCGCACGTCTCCTCCACAATCTAAGACTTTGTTTGCAACCAACGGAACTGAGGACTCTAGCTACCACAAGTCCTTTCAATCGATACGAACTATCCATGTCCTGCTCGGTGAGCACCGGCGGAATCGCGACTTCATCCACCGTAATCTTCAAGTACTCGTTCTGGTTTCCGTTGATCGTCCATGTGATGATATCGGGAAGATTCTTCGCGTGTGAGGGAGGCGAGAACTCAATTACTTTGCTGTCGGTATCTCCACCAAACTCTAAATTCGCGTTAACTCGAGCATTCAACGCTTCAAACGCACTTTTCTCGTGTTTGATGACGACGTCCGCAATGTGCTTCAATGCCTTGTCGAAGTCGTCGTCTCCATTGTAGCGCACTTTGATCCACAAGTTCTCAGCCTACATTTCCCGAGTAAACGTCTTTAACCGACCCGCCTACCGTAATATCAGCAAGCGTCTGTCCGAAGCCACAGTATCTTCCAATCTTCTCTCCGCTCGCATTGTGGTGTCGTATTTCAACGTATGAGTCGGCGCAGTAGTCGGTCTCAGGAAGATTGATTGATCTAAACGTGATCTGACGATTCAAATGCCGTTCTGCTCGAGGACTCACAATCCCAGCTTCACTGTGTTTCCAGATCCAGCGGAAGCCGTGTAGATGCACTCGCTCGCATGTAAGAGCCTGCCCGTCATAGTCGTTCCGACGAGACCGTGCAACTCTCCCCCGCACCCTAAACAGGACCGTATGACAGTGAATTCAAAACTGCAATTTACGAATTTCGTTCAGATTGTAGTTCAAAACGATGTGACCTTTCGGGAGTTTGGAAAGCTTCGTCAAGAGCACCTTCACCACCTTGGAACTGGTGCAAGTGAACATGTGTGAGCGCGTCACGTCACTCGGACTGTATTCGACCCTGAAAAGAGAAAATCATCGCAGGAGTCCGACGGACAGCGCACTAACGTTCCGATCTGGTCGTCGCCGCAGAGAACGTCGATCATAGTTGTCACGGCGAGATGCTTGTTGTGCGCCAGGAAAAGTAATTCGACTACGATTTCGTCAGAATCCGCAATTTCGAGAATTGGATCGTTTACGATCTTCAGATTGCACTGATCGAAATCAGAGGTCGAGGCGAGTCCGACCGCAAGCGACTGTCTCTCTCCTCTCGCGTAGAGCGTTCCACCGCACTCCGCCGTCACATTCAGTACGAATCCGATTTTCTCCAGATTCGGATCGCTTCCCGAGATGTGTGATCGGTCGTAAGGTGCTCCGTCGAATTCCACGATCGCCTGAACGTCGTTATGGAGCGCTCAGATGCGTTTCGCACGCCTACCTTGTCCGCAAAAGTGTTGAACAATTTCGTATCGTTAATGTCGAGGCAAACACGGTCGATCACGCTTCCGCTGAAATTCGAGGATCAGTGAGACCCACAGCGAAGTGCTTACTCTATGTGCCGGAATGAAATCGCTCCTTCGATGAGCGGCAGCGGCATGTCGCATCTGAAGTCAAAATTCGAGAGACAAAACAGAATCTCCACTCACGTCACGTTCGCCTTCCTCCAACTTCGGGGAACAGGTCTGTTCGGGTGATAATTCGGTGTTTTGTAGTGCAACAGTTGGAAGACAATCACGGAGCCCGGTGGCGAGCTGACCTTCCATTTACAGGCAACCGACTTTGGATACGGTTTCGGGTATTCGGGCGAATGGCAGAGCTACGAAACTGTCCTGAGAAACTGGAAAAAACGGAGAATCCGTTATCAATTGCGCACGCCCACTTCTAACCTTCTACGGCAGAACCACAGCTGTCTCCAATTTCGGCGTTGACGAAGACGAATTTTCCCTTCAAGAACTCTCCCGCTTCGTTGATTTTCGCGTATTTGCGCTTCAGCCGCAGCTTTACAGTGAGTTCGTTCGAGTGCGAGCGGTAGGTGAAGTCGTTGACACTGTCGCACACCATCTTTTGCGGATACTGCATCGCACCCGAGTGGAATTTCAGGCCGTTGAAGTTGTCGTCGTCGACGCACTCCGTGGAGCCTCCGCTGTTGAAAACGCCAAACTTCTCAATGTCGGTCCTGATTCGCAAGCCGATCGGCGCCGTCACAGTCCACTCGCATTCGAACCACTCGGACTCTGCTTGTAGGTCGTTGACGTTCACTCCGATCTCCGAGTTGTTGGTCGTAAAGGTGCCGCCGCAGCCGACGGTCGCCCACGACAACCAGAAGTGGTTCTCAGGATCATTTCTGGACATGAAGGAGATCTCCACCTCCTCCTTCTTAGACACAATGGCGACCGGCTGACCAGTTTTGTCGCAGAAACGCTCCATCGTAGTGCTGTCATTGCGGTGACCATCGATGATCACGGAAGCGGTTCCAAGTTGCGCGTTTTTTATCTCGAAAAAGTTGTTCGAGCACTTGTTGATGTCGTGGTTGACGGAAAAGCGGGAGTACTGTAGGTCGGTTATGCGGAAGTGATGGAAAGTGAGTCGGATTCGGTTTCCAGCAGTCGTTTTGATTTTCCACTTACACGACCGCGCATCGAGTGTTCGGTACGGATAACCGGGACTTTGCAAAATTCCGTGATGTGAATTGAGGGTGATTCCAGTGCAGACTAAGCACAAAACAAGGAATAATTGCATTATACGGGCGCGTCTTACCTGTGCTAAAATGAGCCAGAAATCCGAAAAGCGGGGGAAAGTGTGACCCTCCGTGCTGTCGATAGCGAACAGTGATTTCATTGGATTCGGAATCGATCGACGAAGCGCCGGTTTCCTTCTTGCAGATTCTGCGCAAAATATTCGTACTTCCGTCCGATCCGTCGGCCACCTGAAAGAGGACGTTGGAGGCGCGACGGTAGAGTAACCTCGCTCACGTCAATCAGGTTCGGGGCAAATACAGAGCAGAATCCGTTCGAATCAGCTGAATTGAGGTCATCGATGAGCGAAAGTTGGAAGCGGATCTTGTTCCCCGCCGCCACCGCCACGTGCCACTCGCAATTCTGCGATCGAGAGTCCTTCAAAGGGTACTGTGGAGCGGAGATGGCGCCACTCATTCCGGACATTGTGCCGCCACATCCCGAGTCGATTTGCTCGTAGGTTACGTTGAAGGAAGTCGTTCGCGCGTTCGACGTTCTAAATCGAAGGAAAAGTCGATTTCCCTGCGAGCGTAGTTGATCCACCAGGTGATCATCGCAAATTTCCGAATTTCCGTAGAGTCCGCCGAAGCCTGGCGACAAATCAGAGAGGCCGTTTCTAAACAACGACTTGTAAGCGCTCTTAGTGACCCTTCACCTACTTGACAGTCAATGATGCTTGATCACAAGGCGCTGAAATGTTTTCGACTCTCAGAAGAATTCGATGAGTCGACGGAAGCTGAAAGTCGCGTGGTAGACATTTACAACTATGGAACACTTACCGCGATGTGGTAGTCGCACTGGGTGACTCTTCGGAACTTCTCCGCCTCAAACTCAATTCGTCCACTCGGGGCCGTGAACGTGCGATCGCAGTCGATGGCATCGTCGATCGACTGCCATCGAGCGCTGAATCCGGTGCCCGAAACCGATCGGTCACTCACAAACACAACAACCATCTTGTTGCCGTCGGAAAGAAGCGACGGCGGAGTCATCGAACCGCAGAATCTAAAGTACGCGCTGCACTACAGTTTCCTCTCACGTCCTCTCACTTTCCGTGCATCTGTCCGTGCACTTCCTCTGATTCGAACCGGTCGAACACGCGAACGCTGTCGAATCCGCACTCCTCGCGATTCGAAACGATTTCCAAATCAAAGACTTCGAAGGTCAGGCGCACTCGCTTCTTCTGCAGCATCCAACTTTAGGAAAGAACATCAGATTGGGAATCTTACCGGATTGACAATAATTTCGTATATGCAGTACATGTGCGCGAGGTACTTCTCGGGATAGTTTGGACTCGTGATGACGCCGGTGTCCTCAGAAAAGACTCCGCCACAGCCGACGTCAATCGCTTGGTATTCAAAGAGGAATCCTGTGTTGGCGCTAGAGCCGCTGGTGCTGTAGGTGATCGTGAGGGGTCTTTGCGCGCTTGTCACCATTTCGCCCAACGGCATCACGAATGGATATTTCGGACAAACGTACCGGCGATTAATTTGCTCGTTCGACGCGTGTCCTCCGGAAAACTGAAACAGAACTCGCACATCGTTTGAGAGCGCACGAGTTACACGCACGCACCTCAATGTAGTCTTCGAGTTTGTCCTGCTCGTGAAGGCGATAGAAGCACGTGGCAATGTCCGTCTTCACTCCGATGTAATTGAATTTGATTCGAATAGCGTTCGTGGGCAGACTGTAGATGGTGTATGTGCACTTGTATGCAAACGGAGAGGCCTGTGGGTAGTGGGGCGACTGAATCGTGCCATTTGTGTCGAAGAAGAAGTGGTTGCAGTCGGGTTTGTAGGCAAGTTTGAATCCCCTGCCCGCCTCCTTTCTGCTATAAGCAATCTTGAGGACGGGACCATCGGAGAGCAGTTGTCTTCGCGGTTTCAGAGCGTCACAGAAGTTCCGCTCGTAGGAAATCAGAGAGGACTCGTACTCGTCGGCAGGAAACGACAGACGCGATTGCGTACAGATTCCAAGCCTTGTCGAAGGCATGTCCATTTCAAGGACGTCGACAGCCACGCGGAACCCGTAGTAGTCACTCATTCCTCGCGCGTAGACAGCCGGGGAGAGCGCGGTCGCGTTGATCACCCAGCTGCAGTGGTCATCGCGCAAAATCTCGGACTCGTCGTCAAATCCAGGGGAGGTGAGAGTGCCTTCGACCTCGTTGTCTGCCGTCAAAGGGATCACATCGCCACATGCACCTTCCTTCTTCTTCGGCGTTACGGTAATCTTGAACGACGAGCGGCAGTTGCGCGTTCTGCCTAAACAAGTTCTTTTCTCGCCATCAAGCCTCAATCACGGAAACTCACACTCGGAACGCGGGAGGATGTTACGACTAGTGAAGCGGATGCGAAGTGCGGTGACCGTTTCCATGAACGCTGGACGATTTCCGCAGATTTTCGTTGTTTCATGAACTTGTCGTGGATTCGCTGTGATCTAGAACGAACGGGATTTACGTTTTTTACAGGAGGGCTCAGCTCACTTCCACGGCGTTCGCAGAGCAATTCTCAATTCTCCCAGTCTGCAGATAGATCTCTTCGATCACAACGTCCATTTCGTATGTCGGAAGAACCTGGATGTCGTAAATGCAGTAAACGTCTTCCGAGGCTTGAACCACAGTGGAATACGGCTCAGTGATAGGATACAGGAAAGCCCCACAATCTGCAACCAGTGGATGTAGATTTGCCACTGCAACGCTCACTTACTCGCAACTTTGGCTTCCCATTTCAGTGAGAAAGTCAGTCCGATGCCCGGATGCATCAGTTCAACGAACGCTCTCGTGGCCAACGTGAACTGCTTCTGAAAACATAAAGTGAACAAACCTCTGAGGAAAGAAAGAGTCTTACGTTGAGCTGCGTCCCGTTGATGACGTCAACGACCCCCTTCGAGTGGAAGCCAATCGTGCCCTTGCCGTCGTTGTTGGGATAACTGTAGTTGCTGACAGTAAACTCGATAAACTGAATTCAATTTCGGAATTAATCGACCCATAAACTCGTAAGACGAACCGTCATGTTGGGAACGTCGAACATCCAGATGCAAGCCATGAAGTTATCGGGCGAAGGTGGGTAATTGATGACTCCGGTGGCGTTGGCGGTGTAGAAGGAGCACCCGTTCACCTCGTTCTCGCAGTATTCCCCGTAGAATCCTCGTTCGCACTTGCAGCGCAGCGTTCCGGTAGTCGCGTCGTATGTCGAGCATGTTCCATGGCCAGAGCAAGCACTCATGTGGCCGCAGGTCGCTATGTACTCGCAGCTTGGTCCTGATCGTCCCGTAGGACACTTGCACACTTGCGTTCCGTTCGTCTGAAACGGAAATCAATAAGCGCGAAGGTGAGAGATGCGCCTGCCTTCTGGCAAGATCCGCCGTGCTGGCATTTCTTCGGACACAACGACGTGATCTCCAGCGGGGCGCAGCCGTCACCACCGACGCCGTTTCCGGTCATTCCTTGCGGACACTCGCACCGGTACAACGCGATCGAACTAGCCGCCATTTCAATGCATTGAGCCGACGGATGACAAGGTTGATCAGCGCACGCACCGTGTCGTGTGCAGATTTCGCCGTTGCCTTCGTAGCCGGCGGGGCACGGTCCGCATTTGTAGCTCCCGAATGTGTTGAGGCAAACGACTTTCGGATCCTTCGAGCATTTATTCCAATCGTCGTCGTCGCATTCGTCGATGTCTGCACAGACCACACCGTTACCTCGTGTTCCCTGCGGGCAGCCGGAGCAGCGGAACGATCCTGGCAGATTGATACAGTCGGCTCCTGGGTAGCATGGATTCGCTTCGCACTCGTCCACGTCGAGGCACACAGGATTGTCGGTGTCGTTCGACTGCCGGAATCCCCACTCGCAGAGGCACTTGTAGCCAACTTCTCCGGCGTTCCCGATCCCGTTGGGGATGCAGTGGCCGTGTTCCCCGCACAGATCGAGCGAGAATTCGCAAGCCGTGGACTGCGTCTGGCAGAGAGTTCCGTGAAACCCTTCGGACAGTGACATCGGAATCCACCCTTGAAGTTCTCGCATGTTCCGTTGTTCTGACATCCAGCGGGGATCCTTGATGAATCGCACACTCGTCGACTTCTACTTCACAATTCGGACCCTGAAGAGAGCGTTGAGAGAGAGAAAGGCATCCCTGAGGAGACATGCGCCGACTACGGTTGGCAGAAGTAGGGAAGTGCGCGCGAATTATTGGCTAATAAGGAGGTTCTTGAGGGAAAAAGAATTACACTGAAGTGCGGCGGACAAAGGCACATGTACTTGTCGAACTGGTCGAAGCATGTGCCGCCGTTTTTGCACGGTCTTTCGAGACAGTCGTCCTCCCGAAGGAAGTGCGTGAGCCGGGTGATCTGTTTTGTAAGGTTCAGGAGCATTGTGCGAATTCGGCGGCTGCTACGGTCTTTCCGTGTGCTGTTGATCTGGTGCACGAGATCCGTGAGATTTTTGTGCTGAAAATGGTATATTTATGGAATGTGTGTGAGAGGTGCGTTACGTGAATGGCGAGTGTCCGGAGATCGGCGACAAGAATTCGACTGACATCGAAGAGGCGAGTAACTCGTGCTCTTATTCGAACTTGCTCGAGTTTGTTGCGGCGGTAAGCGGAGGTCAGATTCCTGATTTGATCCTGCAATCAGACACGTTCCTATTTGCCATGAGTTGGAGGTGCACGTAATAGTCAGAGCAGTCTGTCTGGAAGTGAACTTAAAAGGAAAGAGCATGCGCATTTCGCGAGTTTCGCAGCTGACAAAGCGCCGAAAACGCCAACAACGATGAGCAAGGGGAGCAAGAGCGACAAGGGGAGCAAGTCCGAGAAGATGCCCGATGGGGACTACGATAAGGGCAAGGCTCTGTTCAAACAACGATGCAGTCAGTGTCACGTCGTTGATTCTCTCGCCACGAAGACCGGACCAACGCTGAACGGAGTTATTGGGCGCAAAAGCGGGGCCATCGATGGATTCGCCTACTCCGCCGCTAACAAGAGCAAGGTTCGTTATTCCGTTCGTTTTTTATTGCTATGTTTGTCCGTGTTTTAGGGAGTCACTTGGAACAACGAAACGCTTTTTGAGTATCTGAAGGACCCTAAGAAGTATATTCCCGGTACGAAGATGGTATTTGCCGGGCTCAAGAAGGCTAATGAACGTGCTGATCTCATCAAGTACATCGAAGTTGAATCCAAGAAGGCTCCCACCGCATAGATGTGTCTCTGAGCACTGATTTACGAGAATGCTCCACAATAAATCTCTAAAACTAATTTTTGTGTTTCTCTTACTTTGTCCGGAATCATCCTCAGATTAGTATTTCCAAACCAGATGTCGGATTCTTCGTTTATGTGGAATGAGATGTTCTTCCCGCGACCGGAGACGAAGTACATATTACCTTCAATCATCATCAGCCGAGATCTGAGAATACATTGCAAGCTGACAAAGAACTATCAAATCGTTACCTCGTTTCATCGTCGTTGAACAGTCGAAGATCATCATAGTTGTCGGCGTATGCTTCGAATAGAAGCAACGGTAGAAGAAGGGCAAACTGGAAGAGACGCATAGTTTGGACGGTCTGACTATGGCTCTGATGAGTTGGACTGCTGGTTTGAATGTGAAGGTGTATCAGGTGTCGTGGGACGCCCGTTGCTTCTGTTTATAAACAAAAGATACAAAAAGTGAGGTGAGTTGGTACTCATCGTGTGTTGGCCTCGGGCGATCAGATTACTGTGCGACGTGAACGGTCGCCGCAGGCAGGTGATTGATTGCGCTGAAGGGAACTGTTGCATTTGAGCTCTGACGTCATCATCCGCAGATGGCGGCGGCGGATTTAAAACTAAACGTTGAGAACAAAGGCAGCCTTCCTGGGGGTTCAACGGTGGACTTAGAGATAAATCCCTCCATTCGTCGCGAGTCCTCTCGTCTGCACTTCTCGCCGTTGTCAGGAGGACACGACGGTCACGCATATGAAAGTCTTATGGTAAGAACACGCCGAAGATTCTCCGGTCACATCGGTTCTCATAAGTTGAGGTCAACGCAAATAAAGCTCTTGTTTATACACGAATCGTACTTGAAAATGGTCTATTTTGGCGTTTCGTTCTCGCAAGGCTCGTATCTCTGATCCTTCAGCTGTCTTTTCACGAGTTTCGGCACCTTCTTCCACTCTTCGAGGTAAAGTTGCGAGCAGAGGGAGATGATGAGCATACGACCATCCATTTTCCCTAAAATGTCGCATAAACTCGCAAGAAGCGCAGATCTCACCCGAAAGGAGGTAAAGTCGTTTCGGTTGGAGCCAATCAATTCCGCAAACTCCGGAATCCGCGAGGGTTTTAAGAGTGACGCGGACTCCGTTAGTGAGCGATGCATTTTTCGTCGTCTGAAACGCGTTTGCCTTGAGTTATGATGAATCACCCACTTTGAACATCTTGACGATTCCCGCCTTGTACTCGATTTCGTCTTCCCGGGCGCGTTTTTCCGTGATTTTGAAGATTCCCACTGAAATCGCCAGAAATTACCAACGGGAGTGGAGGAGACGATGTCAACCCCAGTCGGCCTTGCAGTAGAGCTCCTTGTTGGAGGTCTCCGAGCAGGAGCACTCGAAGGAGACGGAAACGAGGGAGCAGAAGAAAAGAACGCAAAGAAGTCGCATTTTCAGAGCGAAATTCCAAATTCCGAGTTTATAAGGACGTTGCGAACAAAGAGGGATTGTTCGTGGATCAACGGAGGAGGCTGAGTCAACACCGTTGCTGCTGCTGCTGTTGTTGTTGTTTTTCTGTCGGTTGGAATTGCGCAGGAGTGAATCGAACGATTGAATGCTCCCGCGGAAATCAATTTAGAGTGGAATTTGTTCGCTTAATGCATGTGGGGATCCTGATAGCACAGGACCGAAGATCCCTTTGTTCACTCTAAAACGAATTCCACATTTGTAGAATTTTCTGTTTATCATTCGAAATCTCGTTTTCCATGGAACCGAATGAGTTTCATCGGTCGAAATCTCCTCCTCTTCCCGCCAATTCATGGAGTCACCTTCGGATTTCACTGTTTACCGCAAACTCCACAAGAAGCGGTCACTTGATCATTAACGACCAAAACCGAGCTTCCCAGCAGTGGCAGGCCAATCGCACCCTCCAATTTCATTCTTTTGGCGTGGTCGAACGTCAAGAACAACGTCGGAAATTACCTCGTTGGTTGTCGATTCCAAAGAACCAGAGGAAGGCCGCTCTGCGACCACTCACTCCACGCGCATCAAAACACAAAACTTTCTGTTTACCCCCTCGAACCTCCCGCGCCACGTGACAATCGCATATTGAGCGATTGCCCACAAAAGCTTCGTTTTCGTCGCATTCGAATCAGTTCGCCCGCAATGAGTCGAATCGCTGTCGCTCTCCTCGTCTTCCTCTTCGCCGTTTCCTTCGCTTGCAAATGTCGTCTTCCGACACCGAAGAAGGCGTTCTGCGGCGCCGATTGGGGTGAGTCGACTCCCTCATACCCAGAAAGGTCACCGTTTTCAGTGGGAGTCTTCAAAGTGATCCAAAAGAACTCCTACCCGGACAGTTTGCAGGTCTCCTACACGGTTAAAGTTGTCAAAGCCTTCAGGGTCAGTTGTTAGTAGATGTCACGATCAATCCGACTTTTTCAGGCGGTGTACGGCGTCCCCACTGTCGCATCCACAAATCTGCTCTTCACTCAGTACACTTCTGCGGCCTGTGGGATCGAAGGTCTCGAAAACGGAAAAGATTATCTCCTCGCAGGTGCGCACGCGGTCTGCAACACCCGATTGAAAGGAGTTTCAGGAAGCGCTTCGGATGGACTTCAGATGAACTCCTGTTCGCAGTTCGAATGGGGAATTGAATGGGAGAACGTTCCGGAAGACGCGAAGAAGTCGTTGGAGCAAGGATGCTACAATCCGTGCAACTGACGCATTTCAAGTCAAATCATAATCGAATTGAATAAAGTGTAATTGAAAAGTGAAAATCCTTCAGAGCTTTGACCTTACAGCCCCTGTTTGGATGGCTTTCTGTGCGGTTTTTCGACGACCGACGGGTCACAAGTCATTGGCATTGACACCGATGAATATGAAATGTAAAAACGACTACAGTTTACCCGACGAAATCACGCCACAGTGTTATCAGTTTGTTGTCCTTCTCCTCGATTATTCTCCCCAAGGAAACACACGTAAACGACCAAAGAACGCCTTCGTCAAAGGTACAAAAGGGTCCTCTACCCTTCCGGTCTTCACCTCGCCAGGATGCTTCGAGCAATCTTCCTTCTGGGCGTCCTCTTCGCCGTCTCCTCCGCATGCACCTGCAAACCGGACTACGACCCCAAAGAACGCTTTTGCGCGTCCGCTTTCGGTGAGATCATCCAACAGTGAGCTGAGCTCTACGGAATGCTTTCAGTCGGGCGTTTCCTCTTTTTGAAGGAGATAAAGAGTAACGAATCCCTGCACACCTCGTTCTATGCGCTCCCTCACAGCGTTTTCAAGGTAAGCCAGCGTTATTAGTCACTGATGTAATCAGCTTTTAGTCCACGGACGGCAGCCCTCAACCATTCCAACCCACCATCATTTTCACGAGCACGCAATCGGCCGCCTGCGGCGTCGTGGGACTGAAGGAAGGCGCCGATTACCTTCTGAACGGTGAGTGGCCAATCGAAGAAGCGGTCACCAATTGTTTCAGGATCCATAAACGACGACGGTCAGTTGTGGATCAACAGTTGTGGACGGATCGCCCCTATCGAATGGAAGAAAGTCCCCGCTGAAATCAAGAAGGCTCTCCAGGACGGAAGCTACTTCCCCTGCCCCACTCCGACCAGTCATTGAAAACATAAAACTGAATTTTCGTTGACTTGACACCAATATAAATGCTATCATGACGCAGGCAGGTCGGGTCTTCGAGGGATAACTTGCGAGCGAGAAGAAATTCGATCCCGAATTGCGCGGTTTTTCAGGATTCTTCTCTCGCTATTTCTCCGAAACGTGATTCGGCGCAATTTGCTTGAAAAGGTGCATTTCATATTCATATATTCGCGCCTTTCGAATTCGATTTATTTAAATTTTCAATTGGTTTCAGTGTTCTCCGTCGACATGGTTTCTCTTGATAAACATAGCATCTTCCTGAAGATGGCGAAGGCGACAGCAGCGGTAGCCCTACCAAATAGTCCTCCCAGAGCGCCCCTAATGCCTCCGCAAGTCACTGCGGCAGCTTCACATTCTGTGGGCTCGCATGGCGATGATTCGCTCAGCCTTACAGATTCATTGCTCGCCTTTGGTGCTGAGACTTTCGACGGCGAGCCGATCCCGTTTCTGAAGTTGAACGGCTTTGTGGGATTCGATTCGCTGCCCTACCAACTTGTGGAGAAGTGTAACAGTCAAGGGTTTGTTTTTGTTGTGGATTTTGATGATAAACGAAGAAAGTTTTCAGATTTCAGTTCAATTTGATGTGCGTCGGCGAAACGGGGACTGGCAAGACAACTCTGATCGAATCGCTCTTCAACATGAAGCTCGAGTTTGAACCATGCAACAGCGAGTTGACAACCATTGAACTCAGATCGAAGACATGTGGTTAGTCCGTCCCTTATACCTTATGTTTGCGACATGATTCCGTTTGCTTTTGTAGAAGTTAATGAGGGTAACGTTCATGTGAAGCTGAAGATTGTGGAAACCGCAGGCTATGGTGATCAGTTGGACAAGCAGAAAAGTGCTCGCGTGATTGTTGATTACATCAACGATCAGTTTGAAAAATATCTTATCGAGGAGCTCAAAGTGCAGCGCTGCTTGTCGTACTATGAAGACTCTCGCATACACGCTTGTTTGTACTTTATTTCGCCAACTGGACACGGGTAAGTTACTCGTATCTTTACGCTATAGTTAGGTGTAAATTTTCAGGCTGAAAGCAATTGACGTAGTGACTTTGCGCGAATTGTCAGAGCGAGTTAATGTTATTCCCGTGATCGCCAAAGCCGACACAACGAGCAAAGATGAACTCATTCGCTTTAAAAAGAAGGTCATTGACGAATTGAAGTCCCATGGAATATCAGTGTACCAGTTCCCTACCGATGATGAAACTGTGCGACAAAGTAATCAGGAGTTGAACGAGTTGATACCTTATGCTGTGGTTGGCAGCACGGACTTTGTCACCAAACCCAATGGCAAAGTGGTTCGTGCACGCAGATATCCATGGGGAATCGTTGAAGGTTTGTCAAGGAGTTAAATAGCCGTAGTAATGACATTGTTTAGTTGAAAACGAAGATCATTGTGACTTCGTAAAGCTAAAGGAAGCTGTTCTCCGGATCAACGTCGATTCGCTCCGAGAGAGAACTCACAAAGTGTTGTATGAGACCTACAGGCGTGATCGCTTGCGCGAGATGAAGTTGGGAGACGGCGACTCTGGTTTGAAGATGCTGGAGAGCCTGCAACTGGTATAGCAGCGTGTCATTCACGCCTATTTTTTGAATTTGCTCTTTCAGCGTCAAAGCGAATATAAAAGCCGAAACGCGCTACGCGAAAAGGAGTACGAGGAAGAGTTCATCATTCGAGTTAACAAGAAAGAGGAAGACCTCAAACGCCGCGAAGAGATGATCAATACTCGTCTCTGCGAGAAACAGGACAAGTTCCAGCACGAAGTGCGGTACCTCGAAGAACAGACTATTTTATTGATGGCTGAGAAACAGAAATTACAGAATCGCTCGCTGCCCAAGAACAAGAAGAAATGAAGCAGCCCTTATTGTGAATCTGGAATATGTAGAATAAATTAACCTTGACAAGATATAATAGTGTTTCCAAGCGGATTGAAACACGTTTTCTGAATAGAAAACATGAGAGTCCCCGTCGCAATGTGCTTGCTGTACATAAATATCAGGGCATTTCAGCCATAAGCAGCATACGTGTTAGCAGACGAGATGAAAACTCAAGTTGAACGCGCCCTTCCATGTTTTTTTAATCTCGACTTTGACTTGATCCTCTCTTTTCCACTGAATCGTCTCCTCCCCTGGTACGTTGATCTGCCAATCTATTTTGAAATCTCTCAAATTATCGAAGTCGAAATCATAGTGGGCGCACAGATTGCAGTTGTCGAGCAATTCGTTCTTTGGCTTCGCAAACAGTTTTTCAAAGAAAATCCAACTTAATTTGCTATTCTGTTGCTCAAACCAAAAGCGTTTAAACGATTTAACGAGCGCTAGCTCTTCAATTTCCGCCTGAAATGAGCTGGAGACGTTGGCATTCCAGAGCTCCACTTCTCTCAAACTGCTGCACACCAGTAATTCCTTCAGGATGTCACAAACTGACAGGAGATTCCCGTGAGTCCTAAGTGAACGAAAGGACGAATGACGGTAGAAGGAAAGCAACTGGAGAAGACCGTCGCGAGGAAAAGCGCCAATCTTCCAAAGAACCAAAGTGGACATTGACACGTAAGGAACGGTCGCTTTGACAGTCCGCAGAATCTCCTCGAGTGACGATTGATTTCCTCCGCGGCGGTTGTTTAAACGTATTTCACTGACGCGAAAGTATTTTGTGTTTACTTTTTGGAGACTTTCGAATGTCGGGAAACCGTTAAGCAAGTATGACCACCTTCCACCTCTGTAGTGAATCTCCATGCAAGCAACAACTCGATTTTTTAAAGTTTCGTTGAAAGCAGTTTGCCAAACTGGACTCGAAAAAGCTTTTTCGCCGTCAGAAGGAGAATTCAAAGCTGCAATAACCGATTCGCAGAATGCGAACGGCAGACAATCCATAATTGTAGTGGTGGACTTGGACGCGTTCATAAATGGGTTTCCGCAGTTGACGATCGCATGGCATCGCAGCGAATTCGCACCTCAAGCTGATATAAGAGTATTTGGAGTTTACGTCTAGCCTCACACCAATGAGAGAAGATCGATTGCGGAGAGATCACTGTGTCACCCGGGATCGTGAAAGCCGAACGACGAGTGGCCGGCATTTTTTTGCCCGCCGTCAAAACTATAAACGAATGTAGAATACAATTGACCTTTTCCAATCACCAGTAATTCACTTTATGTGATAGTGTTACAATACTTAACAGGACACATTAGAACACGCTCGAAGTGGACATTGCTTCACTAGGAAGAGAATACGCACAGATGCTTAGTGGTGTTTCCGTGTCTTCCGCCTCTGTTGTTCGTTGTACTGATAGCGTTTTTGTAGCATCTTGAGTTGGCGCTGTCGTCTGCCAGCTATCTGAGTTCCTCGTATTCTCAGAATGAAGTGATGATGCTTGCGTTGTCTCATCTCGCAGACTTTTGACTGCATCACCTGGACTCATCGTGGGCGTAGAATGTTCAGTTGCCTGAAGAAAGAAACCGTTTGAGAACGACCTCGAGAACATGGTCTTACCAATGACGTTAAAGTCGTCAGGTACTGAGTAGACTCTGTCGAGGGTGATGAGTTGACTCTTTCCATCGCAGTGTTGTAGGAAGAGATCGACCCATGAGTTGAAGACTGCGAGGAGATTGCTTGGGGCAGCTGAGCAGCAGGAATTTCTCGAGTGACGTTGGAACATAAGCGGGCGCGGTCGGGTCCGTTCGGGAACACAACATCGTAAGGTGGCGGATCAGGTTGAGTAGGGCGACACCACGGGAGTTCTTCTTCTAAAATTCAGCATTAAGAAATTCAATCAGAGAGCGAGGCTCACCAGCATCGAAAACGTTCAGAATTTGATCGTTGAGTTGTTGCAGACGCTCTTCTTCTTCGTCACGCATTCGCATTTGCATGCAGATGGCGACGATCGCCATAAATGTCGCTGACAGCACCGCAGCGATCAAAATCAGGAAGGGCACTCTGTCCGTCGTTCTTTGAGGCATTCGTAACATCGTGGACGTAGAAACATCGGTCGGCATCTGAAATCGTCGCGTCATTTGCGCTCGAAAAGAAAGTTCACTTACCGCAACAAGAGAGTATTCATGCAACGATGGAATGATCGCTCGCAGTTCTCCTTCTTCATCTCAGACGCTCCGTAGACAGACGCAGGTCGAAATGAAACAGAAGATCTGTAAAGAGCGAATTGCAGACGTCAACACGCGATCAAAGTGGAGAATATGAAGCCGCGTGAAGACCATATTCAAATCACAAATAGACTTCTTTGACAGAAGATGTACCGATCGGAGGGTTCGTCGGGCGCAGGAGCATCCAAAAACGGCAGCGAAGAGGGCGAAGGAGAGCAGAACCCGAATCATTCCGGCTGGAACGCGAGGACCGGCGGGTGAGGTTATTTATGGCGGGGGAACGTGATTTCGAACGACTTCATTATCGGAGCGTTGTTTCCCTACAAAAAACAACGAAAACGTTGCAGCGAACCGAAGAGCAGAAACGAAGAAATCGACCTTGACGTCGAATGCGTTTTTGGAGGAAGTAGATGAATCACTCCTCCTCCTCCTTGTTTGATCTTGTCAGTGCTTACAACTTGTCACTCATGCGATCGCTCTTGCTTGTTGACATTTTTACGTTGAAAAGCTGCACACGAGCAGCAGTCGCTGTGCACAACACCAAATCCCAATGCTACAGAATTCATTTATTCGAACAACAGCGGAACGGAAAAGCCAGAAGTCGACGACAAAGAGCGCAAAACGCGTGATAGCGGAGAGCAACCCAGAGCACTGATCTCCCTGTGTTGCTGCGGAATCGCTAAACACAGGGTTGATAGCCTCCGTTCTCGAGAGCAGCTTTAACGTCGCCGGGAGCGTTCTTCCAGGGGCCTTGGAAGATCTGACCACACCAGTAGGTGCTGAACTCTTCGCGCCAACTTCTTCCTAAAACCAAACGAGAATCACTCCGCCGCTTCCTTCGCAGCAGCAGCTACCGGTCAACAAATAATCGACTCCAAGGGGCAACTCGGGAATCCCACACATCCCACTGAACCAAGGAGTCGTCAGCTTGATGACAGATCCGCGCAGAAGCGATCCCTAAACGCGCTGATACACGAAAGGTCGCTAGATGAGATAAGAAACCTTGAAGACGCGAACGACTTTCGCTCCGAAGACGACGTCGTCGCGCTCGACGGTTTTGTTGAGAAGAGTGAAGACGCCGACTGCAACAATCAGAAATCGAGCGGCGGCTCATCCTGGCACCTACCGAAACTGGCCTTACAGTAGGCTTCTTTTCGCGTTTCGTCCAAACAGGTGCACGAGAACGCGGCACCAAACAGGCCGACCAACAAGACAACGCGAAGCATCGCGAGGAAACATGAAATGACCGTCTTTGTGGTCCATTTTATGCCATCAGCACAGCGTTTTTAATACGAGGTGCGTTTACGACCGAAACGACGTGGCAGATCGTGTGCTTTGATCATGCGAGCTCTTCTGCTCGTAAACAGAATTAAAAGGGCACCAGTTCACGTGGATCATAATCAAATTGTGATGTTATTTTTAGGTTCTCTGGAAGAGCGATCGTTCCAAGACCTCAAAGCGAAAACGGGGTCTAACAACCGTTCAGGGACGCCTTTTGCAGGCTCTAAATCAGTCGCTGCGTTGTGTACTTTGTCACCATAGTAAACACGCAATTACTGAAATCAGTCAACACGTTTAAAGACGCGCATCTCCGCCTCTGTTCTTCAAAAACAAACATTTTTGTTTTCAAAGGTTTCGAAGGAGGCAATCCCCGATCCTCCCCTTGACCGAACTCTCGAATTTCCCCGCTCCCTTCTGCAATGCGTTGAAAGACCTCATAGTTGCGTAATCTCATTTCTCTCCGCTATTTCAGTTACGAATAATTTGGTTTCGGCCACGTAAATACGTAGGTGCGCAACTTCCCGTAAACTTCGACCGCAAAACAGCCGAGTAATCCAATCACACGGACTAAAGTTCGCTCAATTCGGTTGTTCGGAAAGCGATTGTCAATGAAACAAGATTTTAGGCGGTAAAAGTGGCAAAACTACATCGTTGAGTGAGAAAGCGTTTCGTTGTAGGTAAACTCTCATTTTCCCATGACGTCTTTCCAAATTCCGAACGCGGGAGACAAAATTCCCATGATTTGGTTCTGCTTCATTGCAGTAGCGCTGCGGCTTCTGATTGCACATGCTCTGATCGCTCTGAGAGCTGCAGACGCGACAACTCACTCCGTATGACTTTTCGAGTCGAGAAGCGACTTCCGAAACGTGAATTCTCATCGAAACTCATCACGAACTCATCACGCGAACTCATCACGAAACTCATCACGCGCGTCAACTCGCAATTAACGATTCTGTTTGTTTGTGGCAAGCTAAACGCATGTTTCAAGGAGATTGATTCACCGCAATCCGTCCGCTGCCAGCTTTTTACAATAACAAACATTCAGTTTCAATACAAATTCCACAAAAGACAAAAGAACCACAATTCCTGCGTACAAATCTTTCCGTTTTCCCGTTTGTTTTCCCGACCTCATTACTCTCTAACATTCGATACTGGCGTTCTGGCCTAGGGGAGTCTTGGGAGCCTTCGGTCTTTATGAGTTTGTCTCGTGAATCTCCTCTGTTCGTGCCGCGACTCTCGCTTCTCATCACTTTCGGAAGAATAAGGAGCTGATTGTGAGAATCTCATCACAATTCCGCCAGAAAGAGGGACGAAACGAACATCTAAAGGTTGCCTCTCAATTTGTGCGCTCGCACCACCTTTCGGAGCACTTTTCCATCGTTTTGTGCTATTGAGGCGAGGTACCGACATGGGAAAACGACCAAAGATTACTTCGATTCTGTCCGAGATGCACAATTCTCGCATTCCTGTATCCTTCGGGCTCCCTGGAGTCTTTCGTACGCCTCGTGATCGTTTTGATTGCGACAAAACGGCGCAATCGCGAGTTTCTTGCTTCTCCCTCGCCTTTTCGAGTAATAATCTTTGTTTCCAACACGTAGAAGTCAAACCAGCGAGTGCTGCGCGCCAAATTTCTCAAAAGTCACTGACACATCGCTAGAGTTACGAAAACAATCGGCGTCGAGTTGAATAACAAGCATAACACCAATCTTAGTCATAAAAGGCCGATCGAATGTAGCGAGCAGGTTTTGCGCGGAATTCCACCTGCTTCTCTTCCCAACGGCGACTTATCGCGCAAACGCGTTTGTGTCCACTCCCGACGGCCTTATTTACTCGAGTTCGCAGAATTTCTCCACATTTCATTGAAATTCACTGCAAACGCGCTCGATCTGCGTGTCCCTGTTCCTGCCAACTGGCACCGAATCACGTTCCCACGGAACAGGAATCAGCCGAATTCAAAAACAACCCTGGCCGCGCTAATTGGAATCCGTCATCCGCTTTCCCACCGTTTCAAGTGTGAAAAGAGACCGAAAACCAATCGGTGCTGCCAGCGATGCAACAGTTTCCTTTCCGATTCCTCGATTCTCTGGCTGCCCGCGTGCGTTCAGCAATAAAGCGCGCGAGATGTCCGTAAAGTCGTTTCCGCCGCCCCTCCTCCCTCGCTTCGGTCACTCGCGCACGCCTCCTTCCGACTCGACTTGCCGACTCGCAATTTCAGATTTTTCAGAAATGTATCGCGCAGAATTAGAGAGAGCGTCGGTGATTCCGATGCGCAGAGCATCGACGATCTCGAAGATCCACACACCGCAGTCTTCGCTCTCCGAGCATCCGCTGTGCTACGTCGGTGACCTCGGTAACGGAGAGTGAGTTCCCCATTGACGCGTTCTCGCTGAATTTCGTTTTCAGGAAGCGCGAATTCACGTTGGACGAAGGATCCGTTCTCCTCGTTCGCCACAGAAACAAATTCTACGCGTTGGGCAGCAAGTGCGCTCACTGTGGAGATCCTCTCATCAAAGGTGAGTTTCTAAGGCAGCATTTCATGAGTCAGGGATTTCTTCCAGGACTTTTGATTCGCGGGAAGATCCGTTGCGCGAGATTGGGCACCGCATACAGCCTCAAAACGGGTCATCTCGAAGACTTCCCAGGACTCGATAACATCCAGACTCATACCGTAAGTGCTCCGCGACCTCACCGTATGACGCTCCGTTCAGGTGCAAGTGCGCGACGACACCGTTTTTCTCGTGACGAATCGCGAGAAGATTGGCGCGGATCGCGCGACTCCCGTGATGCAGAAATGCCGTAATTTTGTGAGTGATCCAGTTGTCATAATTGGATCAGGGATCTCGGGCTTGACGTGCGCCGAGACGCTTCGTCAAGAAGGATTCCGCGACCGAATTGTGATGATCACGCGCGAGGGGCTGCTGCCCTACGACAGAACAAAGCTGAGCAAGGTGAGCGTTACGATTGTGGCTCCGGACGATCAGAAAACAGCGATTAGGGGTAATCGCGTTACGCGTTAATGAGTTCGCGCACTCCGCAGAAACGCGTGGAGCGCGTTGTTTGTTGCTTTGCTGGGGCGTCGAGCAATTCTGGTCAGAACGGAAGAGGTCGTCGTTTGGGGTACTTAAACGGGGTGATTTCAGACGACGGAAGTGGATGAATCCACGCTTCTTCTGCGGCCGCGCGAGTTCTTCGAGAATTACGACATCGAGGTGATGTTGAACACGAGGGTTCGTTGCCTCGAACCAACGATCCGTTTGCATAGATGCACTTCAGGTCAAGTCGCTGAACACCGAAGAGAAAGTGGTCTTCCTGGAGGATGGTGCAACGCTGCAGTACTCGCACCTGGTGCTCGCGATGGGAGCGGTGCCTGTGAAACTGAACATAAAGGGCTCGGATCTCGAGGGGGTGAAGTATCTCCGCACGCTCGACGACGCCGTCGACATCTACGCGAGCATGCAGAAGAAGCACGTCTCCATCCTCGGCTCGAATCTCCTCGGCGTCGAACTCGCCTCCACCATCGGAAGTCAGTCGCGCAGCGTTTCGCTGTTCGGCAAAGGCGCCGCTCCCCTCACCATGTTGCCGAATACGGTAGGGCAGGCGGTGAGGGAGTACGTGCAGGCCGAATCGCTCTTCTTGCGCCAGAATTCCCTCGTGAAGGCGCTCGAGGGATTCGACAGAATCCAACACATGGTTTTGAAAGACGGTCTCTGCGCTGTAGCGCAAATCGTGGTGTCCGCCATCGGAGTCAGGCCGTGCACCTCGCTGCTGCTCGGCTCCTCAATCAGCATGAATTCGCACGGCTACGTCGTCGTCGACTCGAACATGCGCACTTCGACGCGCAACGGAAACGTCTACGCGGTCGGCGATCTCGTGAGCTCCGGAAACGGGAACGTGGCCTGCGCCGGAGGGCATTGGTACTCGGCGCAGTTCCAGGGGAAGAAGGCGGCGATGAGCATCGTGCAGAAGGAGTGGAATGTTCCGCTCGTCTCCTTCTTCTGGACGCAATTCTGCGACCGCGTCCTCACCTTCGCCGGCGATCTCTCCGCCGTCTCCGACGAGCGAATCGTCCGCGGAAGCATCAAAGACAACGACTACGTGTGCTACTGCATCAAGTAGGCTCTGCCACAGCCGTACCGTATTCTACAGTAGTTTTCAGGAACGACGTCGTCGTCGCCGTTGTCAACTGCGGGTCGAAGAACGTCTGCGCGCAGTTCATGGAAATCACTCAAAACAAATCGAAAATCAAGAAGGACGACGTCCAGAAGTAGGGCACCGTAATCACGTTTTGCATACGGTAGTCGATTTCAGAAATGTTTCGGACAATTGGATGTCGTATCCGCCGACGCGAAATCTCCTCGAGTGAATTGTTTCTCTTTGTGTTCGCTTTGTGTATTTTGGAATAATAAACGAACTTCTCGAGGGCCACACACGTCGCGGCGAAGGAGGGATCTCCGCGTCTGTTTGCCTAGAATTCTTCATCACCGCTTCGTCTTCGCGTCACCGCGACGACGCGAAACGATCGATCGACCGCCGATCGACTGCAGCTGCTAGGCGGAGAGTGTGCGGACCGGCATCATGGACATCTTTGGTCAAGCGACTACCGTAACCGCGCCTGTGCCTACGACTTCCTTTCCGTCGAATCGCTCGATCGACCATGTCATCGACCAGATCAACGGCATCGCAGGGAAAGTGAACGATCTCGTGCAGGAGGTGAGCGGGAAAGGTGAGCGGGACTCGAGTTGCTTGGGTTCTCTTATGTCGAGAGCAACTCCCAGTTCCGGTCGTTTCCACGGGAAATCTCTGTTTCCGGCATCTGCCACTCTCCCTCTAATCCTGAATCTTTCAGGGCCAAGGCTACGCGAACGAGGTAATCGCCCGCGGCGGCGGCACAATCCAGAACCTCACGAACCACATCGACGGAGTCGTCCAAAACGTCAACATCATCGTGGTAAGACCCGGCAATCACTCCAGAATACGCTATATTTTGCTTCAGGAGATAGCGACAGAGCGGGTCGGTCCGTTCCCCGTCACCGCTTTCTACGTCCTCCTCATCGTCGCTTTGGTTCTTCTCGTCGTCGCCCTCTTCTACCTCGTCACCTACGGATCTCATCGCCTCGTCGCCTACC
Organism: Steinernema feltiae; assembly: GCA_007213375.1. Lineage (NCBI taxonomy): Eukaryota > Metazoa > Nematoda > Chromadorea > Rhabditida > Steinernematidae > Steinernema > Steinernema feltiae. The sequence goes on from MQUG01003301.1 coordinate 91,175, forward strand.
GTACCCACAAACGTCTCCGGCAGTCGAATTCCAGCGCCTAACGACCAAACACTAGAAGCTTTGAGAGGCGCGTTTCCGTCGAGCGCCCGGCGACAGCTAAGGAATAAATATTTGATGGTCGGCCAACCGTGTGCGAACAAAAGAAGCGATCGGCGCTTTACGACCGGCGGCCCTCGTGGAATCCGCGTCGTCGCTGATTCTATGGATTATTAGGTTTCCGCTGACTCAGCGCCTTTTCTGACATTTTTTGCTCGAAATCGTCTCATCTATTTATTTATTTATTCGATTATTGCGCGTGAATCACCGCAACTCAGGATCCACCGCGAAGACACAACTATTTGCATACTTATCAGTGTCCTCGAACGTCGCGACGTCCTCCGGCGCTGCGTCTCCCCCGCTTCCCCTCGGAATCTCGTCGCGTATCGAATTGCAACGATGTTCACCGTTACGAGAGAACAAACAAAGCCCCGAAAGGTGAATTAGCGGCCGTCGTCCACCAGTTCGGACATCGCGGAATACTCCGAACGCCCGGAAACAGCCGCGGCGCTCGGAATCTCGCGGGCGCCCTTTGAAGCGTGCGGATTCTCTGAATAATCGTTTTTTCTGCTGTTGAAAGGAACCGCGATTTGTCTTCCTGAAGGGCATTCGCGTCGATTCGCCCGCGCTCTCTATTCCTGTAGTCCATAGCGCGGCTTCGTCCACTTCTTGATCGAGTTCGCTTCGAAATTGCGAAAAGTCGAAACGGAACCGGATCGCAGTTTGCGCGGCGTGATTCATTCCGCGATCGCTGGGTCAAAAAACGACGAGGAGCGCACAGTTTCGGGCCTTGGACTGCTCGCACAATTCCCGCACTCATCGTGCCGCTTAGGCGGCGATTAGATGAAATTCGTATCAGCGAGCAAATACTGCGAAGTACTCGATGCTGAACAGCGCAGGTGTTCCCATCGGACGGTGTGATTTGAGGCGAAAGAGGTTCAGAATGCATCTGGGTTGCGAATCCTCGCACGCATCTGCGAGAGGCCTCTCTACGGAACCGGTCTTCATGTACCCGAAGCCTTCTTTTCAGTCGAAATTACGCAATTCCTTTTGGCGAAGCAGCAGACAACGCACAGTGGCCGCTGGCGGCCCACGCCTTCGATCTCTGCGCAAACACTCCGATTGTTTGCTCTTTACAGTCCGACCAACCGATCGACGGCTCGACGGGCCTCGTCCTCGGCTGTCCGTACTTTCGCCGAATATCGCCATCGTGTAGCTAATCGCGCGCGTCGCGGAATCTCCGAAGACTTGGGCGTCTCCGCTCGCCTTCCCTTCGCTTTCTGTTTTGATCTCTTCTTTTTACGGTCCGCGACATCGCCGTCTTCGTCTGTTTGCTTTCACTCGCGGTTTATGGAGTGATTCTGTGACCGCAACGTTGCAAACGCGAAGAATGACGTGCGATTCGAAACCTCTTTGCCGATTGTTTTGCGAAGCTTCAGAAGCATCCGGACGCTGGAAACTGGTCAGTCGCACTGTACTGGAGTGCAATCTCGAGCTTCTATCGCACTTTTCACCTCGCGATCGCGCCAAACGTCTTTCCGATGCGATAATACTGTTGTCTTTAGCATTACCCCTCCGACGATCGAATTCCTTCGACGGAGCAGCCTGTGCTGTGATAAGGAATCGATCGGCTGCTCCTTGTGCGGAGCATGCGCTCGCATATCTGCGCTCAATCCACTAGATTCCGTTATCGCTTTGCACAAAGTTTTGGGGTAAATGAGTCGATTAATCGGGTGACTAAGAGCGCGCGCCCCCGGCCCTCGTGTTTGTTCAAAGACGAGCTCCTTCGGTGCGTGTGAATCACGCTGAGATGCTACTCGGAATATAAAATGACGAAATTGCAGGAGTTTCCGAATGATCAATCGATAGACCGACGAGTTCCACCACCTCTCGCTCCACTCACCGCTTACCAGTAGCCATGTCCGTGGACAAGACGATCGAGGAACTCAGCGGGACGCTCGGCCAGCTGGGTCAACTCGTCGGTCACATCAACTCGCAGCTCCTCGGAATCACTTCGCGCATCAACATGACGCTCGACAACTTCGACAACTCGATCGCCGGCATCGCCGTCGATGCGAGGTCCGTCACGGGACAACTCGGCACCACGGTCTCGCAGGTTCGTTCAGCTCGCGGAGGAAGGATCATCTCCCTTTCAGATACCACACGCATGGGTCTTCTACCTGCTGTTCATCACACTGATAGTGGTCTTCATCCTCCTCTCCATCCTGCTGGTGATTAACCTCGGGACGAAGATGCACGCCATCTACACGCTCGTCACGAGTGATTCTCCCAATTGTGAGTGAATCCTGCCACACTGCCTTCACCGCTCTCGTTTTCAGCTGCGAGCTCCTCCGTCAACATGACTCCGCTGCCTTCCGCGCGCTCGGACGTCCAACCGAATCCCCCGCCACGCTACAATCCTCCACGGAATGGGCAAGTCGCCCTCTCGATGGAGAGCGAGCCGCGACGGCCTGGGGTACCCGGAAACTACCAGTACAACGGAGGCTACCAGGAGAGCCTGAAGCAGGCCTATCAGCAGCAGCAACATTCGGGTGCGTTCTGCTAGCGCTTCGCTAATAACTTCGCCACTTCAGACGCAAATGAAGGTCGTGCGCCGTTGAGCATGGAGACCACGGGACCGTACCTGAAGAACAGGGGTCACGCAGTATGACCGAACCGCGGGGTACTCTAGCCATGACCACCCACAGCGCTTTGCTCAACGCAGTCTTCTTCCGACGATCTCCACTCACTTCCGATGTTTTTGCGGCCTTTCTGTAAATATCCGAGAGAATAAAGAGAATTTAGAGAACTGGAGCCCCCGGTGGAGAGAGATCCGAGTGACGGCGCTGTATCTCGATTCATTTTATCCCGGAGCGGGAGAGAATGCTTGTTTTGCAGAGATGGGAGTGATAGATCGAGAGATCGACCTCATTAATGAGGGGATCACGGAGGTGCACCGGGCTTTGTATCGAGTTGACCGCCACATGGAAGGCGTCGCCGAGCAGCTGGACCGGGCTCTCTCGGAATTCGAAGACGCCGTGCGGAGCGTCGAAACCCAAGTCAAAGACGTCCGCACTCAGATCATCTCCGTGACCGATCAAGTGAGTTCGTCCATCGTGATCCTCACCGCTTCGTTTTTCAGTTCCCTGACGATTCCGTCTACCTCTGGGTCCTCCTCTTCGTCGATCTCGTCGTCTGGATTCTCGCCGGATTTCTCGTCTACCGCATCGTCGTCGCCATCCGCAGTCGCAACGAACGCTCGCTGCAATTCCAGAAGAAGTCGACGCTTCGCAGGGGCTACGCAAAGAACTTCGGCGGCGATTCCGTCGTCCTTCAGAGGTTCAATGACGACTCCGAGAGCCAGAGTTTCCTCTCGCTGAATTCTTCGCGAATCGAAGAACGAAAGACGCTTCTGGCGGTCTACAGAGAACCTCTGCGGTCGGAACGCGCGTCTAATTTGTGGAAGTGAACTTCCTGTCAGCAACTCTCCCCAAGGTCGTCACTCTCGCCACCTCACACAGCGGCAATTCTGGTCTCAAGTGCTTCGTTCTCGCCACCTCTCGCTCGCTCCTTGCCTCTCCGAACCCCTGTGATCGAAACAATTCCGAAAGAACGCAATAAATCATTTTTCGAACTCTGCGTCCCCCTAATAACCTCAATTTCTCGCTCCAAAAATGCTACAAAAGTAGAACACGGCGTGTGGAGGTCAAAGACGAATACGATTGCCTCCAATTGAGTCACGAGAGGCAGCGAAGATTACCGAAAAGTCGGTAAAAGGGCGAAATGAAGTCCGAAGACGACATTCACGCGCAATGCGACCGACTCGTTCCCTTCTGCTCGTCTGCTGCATCCTCTGGTTCCGAGCTGTCTCAGGACAGTACTACGGGGGATACGGTATGGGCTATGGTTACCCCTCCGGCATGTACAACGGCTATGGACTCGGAGGATACAGTGGTGGATACAACGGCGGATATGGCGGCGGCTACGGAAACTACGGAAATTACGGCGGCGGCGGAGGTTATGGAGGAGGATACGGTTACAAGTAAGTTTATTTTTAGAAAAACGAGCAATTTGGGGATTAGACGCGCGAGAAAACATGTTTTCTGGGTTCTTTCGTTCGTTTTCGTCCGCAGAAAATGCATCTAAACAAGGAATTCGGTTTAATGAAATCGCAAGAGAACGCACCTGGGATCGCTTCGCATTACTTCCGTTGCTTCGCCCGCGGCGGCCGAACGCAGAAAGGAGCGCGCGAAGTTGAGGTTCATGACCGCGGGATGCACTTCGCGACTCCGCATTCCATAACGCGCCGACGTCTGCGCGTTGGCGTTCAATTCGCTCAGGAGGAGCATCAGCGTGAAGGGGAGGACGGCCATCTGAGTCGGCAGCTGAAGCGAACGAATGCGCGTTAACAGTGGAAGCCAGAGAATCGAGTGTTTCTCCTCAAATGCGATCTCTTTCAGTTACGGTCAACCGATGGTCGTCCGACGCGTCATCTACACGATGCCGGCAGCGGGATACTACGGCGGCGGCGGCGGTGGAGGCAACGGCTTCTATCCGGGGATTTTCGCCGCGAAAACGGCCGCGAAAACGTTTTAGAAAGGGCGTCGTGACGCCTTTTAAATTTAATAATTAATAATGTCCGATAATCTATTTTAATAAACAATATTTGCGTGATTTCATCAGAATCAGTCGGCGTGACGTCAAATTGTATTCAGAGGGAGGAAGATCGTGGCGCCGGAAATAGAAAAGTCGCGCCAAGATCAAATCAGGGAAGATTAAGGCGCGTCAGACGAGATCAGATGAGAAGTGCCACGGAGGCCGTTTTCACAGTAATTTCTGCGGTTCGTCGCGGTTCCACATGCTGGTGCTAAATCCTGAAGTGCGCCTCTTTCGTCTCCGCCTTCAGGAATCAACTGAGCACAACAAAACGCGCTGCTCTGCACGCGCGAATCTATTTTCGGGAATTCAAATCGCAAATTAACCAATTTAACACTCCACTTCTCAATTCAGTGTTTCAGGCTCCACGCAACTCCATTGGCGTCACCTCGGCTGCAGGAAATCGAATCCAATTAACGAATCCGCATCGCCGAAACGACGGAGGCGTCGGCGAATCGTTTTGTTCGTCTTTAAGGAGATTATCGCTAATTAACTCGCTCTCCGTGAGACCAGATGGAAGCGGACGACCGAAGGCCGATTAAGGATGGAATTCAGAGTCACCGTCGTTGCACTTGAAAGAGAGTGCATGGCTGCTGCCTTCGCGGACAACTGATTGCCAAGAGAAAACAAAACGCTTCTCATGTTTCTTGGGAAAAGCAGAGGAAGAAGACCGTTACACGAGGAGGAGACGTGGGAATCGTGCCGCTAATCTCCCTGTATTGTCGTGAAAACAAAAGCAAAAAACGCTAAAGGCGTCTATCACTCAAAATGTTCTTTTCTGCGGTTTCCCGCTTGAAGCAACGGAAATTCTTAGTAGAAACGCCTCGAAGCAACGCGAATGGTTTCTGCGTTTTGCCGTTCGCACTTCCCGAGGCGCCTCCGAGTTCGCTTGCGTCATTGCGGCCAGCGGCAACAGCTTCAGTGCCCTCTGGGGAGCAGAGCGCTGGTTTCAGGTTGCCCTTGACTCGAACTCCAAAAAATCACGCAAAGTCTGTATGAAAACGCTTTTATCTCTCCCGGGGGAAATCGGGAGTTGCGGCTGACCGAGGCGTGCTAATTAATTGCCGATCTTCGTTCATTCAGATTTGCGGAATCTTTGGCGAGAGCTACAGTAGTCAGTCCCTCTGACATGTGAAGCACAAGCGATGACGTGTTTTCCTGCGTTTTGTTGTTTTCAGCAAGCTTTTAGCACCGCCATTGTGTGCTGCTCTTCCAACCGAGCGAACTGTGGAGCGAACACAGGGAGCAATCAGGCTTTCTTCCCCTCTTCTCTCGCTTGCAGCCGTTCCAGGTTGCTCCAACAAGGAAGAATTCTGCAGTCACTTCCCTTCCGATTCCCACTCTGCTCCGCTTCCTCCTTCTCACGAGTTTCCCTCCATGCAACGTGCTTCATTCCGCAGGCTCGCCTGCAACCTCAGCGCTTGTTAATCGCTAATTAAAAGGCGTTTCCCACCACGCGCACTCCTCTCAGCCTACTTAAGGGACGCGCGAACGCCCTCAACGCATTCGCAGCCTCCAAAACAACTTCGCCCATTTTCAGAACCAAAAAATCGTCTGCTTGTAGCGTTGTTGTTGACTTCTTTCTCCCAACTCTCCGCCCCTGCGGAATCCTAAAAACGCTCGCGAATATTCAAAGCCGCCAATTCACTCAAGAATCCCCTTTTGCAGAGAATCTTCGAAATGGCCGCAGCATCAGTTTCACTCGCTATTCTCCTTTTATGCACCACCCTGAGTCAGGGACACCTTCGCTCTAGGACCTTCTACCCTCTCGGATCACGATCAGAACTCTCCATGGACCCTGCGCCGCGGGCGAATCCTATCGGCTTCGACGTCGGTGCGTTCGGAGGAAACGAAGTGAACGACTTCAACTTCGAGCGCAAAGATCCCAGGTGAGAGAAACGTCGCGGACACGAGTTGGACCCACGGGTTTCAGATGTCTTTTCTGTCGCGTCGGACGAGGAAAACGGTCGTCGCCCGCTTGAAATGACGAAGATCTCGGAAGGCGGTCATGTAGAAAACTATTTATGAGAGTTTTTGTAAATACGGAGTGTTTTGAGAGGTAAATCACTTTGCGCGTCACTCGCAGCTTTGGTTCTTTCCGCTAAGCGGTGCCATCGACGAGCCAAACATTTAAAGGGAATCAGAGAAGTGGCATGGATTCTTCGAAGCATTTCGTGGAATCTGAATCGAGTGACCCCGCTCTTGCTTACCAAAACTACCGTCGCCAACAACACCAAATGCACTTTTGAAATGAGTTTTCGATGCAACGTCTTCATAAATTTGTGATTAGCACGCGAGAATCATTAATTCGTCTGCTCAGAGAGCACAATTTGAAAGCTTTGGAGTGCAAAGGCGTCGGAGACGACCTTCAATGATGAAAGGTCAGCAGACGTTGACACCGAGAGCAAGAAACGACGCTGAAATGTTGTTTGCGTGTTGATGAGCGTCTGCAATCGGTTGCAGGAGGTCATTACCGTAGTGTCCTCGATTGCTTAGCATCCTCCAGCTCGCAACTGTGTCGCTGTGTTGTCCTAACGAGGCAGAGAACACTCAGATCAGCGTGCGAAGGAATCTTTCACTTTGCGCGTCGTAAATCAAACGTCGACGGAAAGACGATTTTCAACGAAACATTCCACGGTGTCTTTCGTGATTGACGACTCAAAGGAACGCTGCCGTCATCGCAGACCTTCTTTCTCCTTTCAAATCCCAACGCGGAACGATATTTCAGTTTTTATTGGAAATTGAAGAGAGATCGCACAGAACGATGTTGTCAGAATGATATTTACAATTCTTATCTTCCGCCGCCCATCATCGCTCCTAAAACGGCTCCACGAATTGCTCCATGAATCGCTCCGGCCGGGCCCATGCCTCCCATTCCTGAAATCTTCGCTCAAAAGCCGCTCTCCACGCAATCGACTCACCTCCGTAAGGTCCGTGTCCGCCGTACGGTCCGTGGAATCCGCCGCCGCCATAAGGTCCGTGACCGCCGTATCCGTAAGGGCCGTGCATGCCGCCGCCATAGCCGCCGCCATAGCCGCTATAGCCGCCGCCATAGCCGCCACCGTAGTGACTACCGTATCCGCCACCGTAGCCGCCGTAGGGGTGGTATCCGCCACCGTATCCATACTGACTGTGGACGGCGGCAAAGAGGCAGACGAATAGAAGAGCAAAAAGTTTGAACATTTTAGGCGATTTGAAGCGAAACGAAAACTTTTGGCACTTAAATAGTGCGGAGGCGTCAACCTAGGCGGAATTGGCGCATATTACACTCTCCTTCCGTGGTCGGAAATAACGTGTTGCGTCAAACAATCCTCTGAACCGGTTTGCCGCGATCTCTCGGAGACCCGAACTACGAATGACTCGTTGACCTTCGTTCGGCGAATCGCGACTCGAAACGAAGTCGGTGAGGCGCAGAAACAAAAATTCCGAACGCAACGAGCGACGCAGACGACGTGAAATCGCAGAATTTCCGCTCGACTGGTTCTGCGGAAGACGCGCGTGGAACTTTGTTGAACTGCGCGCATTTTGCTTTGATGACCGATTGAAACGTTCGACTGTTCGTTGCTCGAGTTCCCCGTTGGCGCCGACCGCGAAGAACAATTCGTCTTCATCACCATTCGGATCCATTTTTCTCTTCGTTTTGGGTTAAAGTGGATTCCGCACTTCGCTGCTTCCACTATAGAGCATCTGGGGCCTCGTCGAAAGGGTCACAGTGGACGGGTTCCACTGTTTCCTTTTGTCTCCCAGCCATGCGGTCTCACCTCGTCCCTTCAAGTGTTTTCCACAACTATAAAACCGCCACTTCGCATAATTTCCGCTTTCAACGATGCGCTCGGTGGTCGTTTTCCTTATCTTTTTGTTTTTCGCTGTTTCGGATGCCCAGTGGGGATGGCAGAATCCCCTGATGCCGCCCGGAGCTTTCGGAGGCGATCGCTTCTACGGTAATCCACTTTCCTCGCGCTTTCCCTACGGCGGTGGCGGATTCGCTTCGCCCTACGGTCCAGGTAACTTCGCCCCGCTCGATTTCGTCGATGAGACTCGCTTAGCGATGGGAATGGGACCTTCGTTCGGTCCGATGGCGGGGCCGGCGGGATTCAACGGAGTCCTGCAGGGCGCCCTTCGGGGAGCGATGATTGGCGGAATGAGCGGAATGATGGGCCGCAGGAAGTGAGAAACGTTTATTTGCCCCAACACAACAAGCAGAAACCGAATCGCGGCGTCGAGACGCTCAGTGGCTGCATGAAGTAATTAGACTGTGACTGTGTGTTGAACTGAGTACTGTAATCCGATGATGTTGCGATAAAGAGAATGGGGAACAAACCTCGGGTAGTAATTGTTGACGTATTTGGTCGCGTGGATGAAGTTCTGGACGTAGAAGTGGCGACTTTTGAGAGAAGCCTTCTGGCGATTGTAGTACGTCGGAGTCGCAGCTCCGACCGCAGCGAGGAGGGCGAGAAAAACGAAAGGAAACCTCATTCCAGATGTTCCAGTGAACAACTGAGGAGGTTCAAGGAAATCGTCCGGTAATCGGTCGTGCGGTAACCACATTTCACGACGATAATCCCTGTTTTTGATTTCCCCGGACCGTTTCTTTTTAGTGCTCGTGATCGGTTGAAGGAAGTTGAATAGCAACCGAATCGGCGAGCCGATCCTTGCAAGGAAACAAAAACGCTCGCGTAAGAGAACGAGTTTGTGTTTTGGTTTAATTCACTCAGTTTCTCGCGTCGTTGTTTACGCAGGAGGACCACCCGCTTTTGGCGCGCCGCGTTAGTTGAACTTGAGTCCGCGTTCAAGGTCGTATCACGTCATTCCCAGTCATCGTTCCACGCACAAACACTGCAGCACACGTTTCTACGATCACCGAGCTGCAAATCACGCGCCGTTATTCGGTTCGCTTCAGGTGCACAGTCGAAATTCATCTGAATCGAGTTCCAGTCTGAATCGTGCCTTCGTTGAAGAGAAGAAACAAGATGATGTGCTGTTTACTGACAACGAGCGTCCTCTGACTCATTCTCTAACAACCGGAATTCTTCGGCGCAGGTCGAACGGGAAAGGAAAAACATTTTAGTTCGAATAAGCAACAAAGCGAAGCGAGCGGCATTATTTACACTGGCGATCAAAAATTCCCGCCTTGAGACGATTCTGAAGAGTTTCCGGCACTTGTTGCCATTCGAGGACGTTTTCAAACTCGCTCTGCTTCGGGTCGTCGTATAGGATCTGACCGCAAAGCACCGTCATAAGAATTCCGTCCTCATAACGTCCTGAAATTCAATCACGCTCAACTCAGATCACCCGAGATCCGCTCACCCGCAAGAAGGTACTCCTTCCCAGCATCCAAAAACAGTCCGCAAGCTGGAGCTTCAGAGGGAGTAAACACCGAAGTCGGCAGAGTTCCGTTCAGTTCCTTAGGCACCTAAACACCGCAACAAAGATATTATTGCTGAAAATAGAAAAAAGCACCTTGTAAGTGTCAATGTGCTTCACAGAGTATTTGATGTTGTTGAGTCCTTTTCGCGGCGATCCTTCAGGCATTTTCTGCTTCGTTTGTCTGATGAGAATCCGCGCATGAGATACTAAAGTGAAAACTGGATCAGATTCTGTTGTCCTCTCAACTTACCCCAGTGCGCCTGACAGTACGAAACGCTCGGCACCTGGACACGGCATTTGCACGAATTCACTAACGGCACAAAGACACTGAGTGTGCAGACGAGAAGAACGGAGGTTGTGAGAAGATTCATGGCTGAAACAAGAGGAAATGAAAGCGAAGAAGAGACGCCGACAACCTGTTCCCTTCCTCCTTCTTCTCTTTAAACACTTTTCGGCAATAAACAAGGCAATCGGCAAATCGATCACGCCGACGATAGACGATCGTGACTAACGATCATCGAACGTTAAAAACCACTCATTACAGTCGGCTTCATGAAGGTTTCGAAACGAATATTTACATCCGATGTGGCGATCGTCCTATAGTAGTCTAGAATACGTTATGATCGGCTTCGTGTGGATCATTTGCCTTCCCCGATGCGCATCGAAGTTGAGACGAATGAATCATTCCTTCGTGCCCTGTGGATGTCTGACGTTGACAAAAGCAAAGCATCGCAAACGCAGTATTTGGTCCTGCCGCGACCGCCCTGTGCGCGGGAAGTGTTTCGGATCAACTTGCCGTTTTCCCGTCGATGGATTCCGTTACCGACGCGAAGTGAAGCCTTCTGTATAAATATTTTGATCTGTTTCAGTATCAGACATGACTGAAGTGAATTACGTGAATCTGTTCAAAGCAGAGAAGATTCTGGAGAAGAATTGGGACATCGACCTCTCCGCACGTCTGACAGAATACCTGAAGCATTTGGACTCGATCGACGGTGGCGTCTCGAGGAAGAAACGATCGCGGAAGCGAAGACACGACGAAGTGGGGCAGAACGATGAAGACATTGGGGAAGAAAGCGAAGAGGAGAGCGGCGAAGAAAGCGGGGAAGACGTTGATGGATCCGATTCCGGTGAATGTCCATCTCCTGTTCTCGACGCCCCTCGTTCCCGGTGAGTCATTTCTAGTTGTAATGGGAAGGAGAAACTATGTTTCAGAATCAATTTTGCTGAAGCAGCGGCCGTCATTCAAGGATGTGCCGAAATTTACGGAAAGAAGGTGGATTTTGTGTATCAAAGGACAATGAAATTCCAAACTTTGATTGCTGCTGGCCAGGAGGCATCGGTGGAGAAGAAAGGTGCGCAAGCATGCTGACTAAGATAAACGCTCTTTCATTTAGCTGGAAAGAAGGAAAGAACTGACGAATTTCGCCGCAAAATCAAGACAATGGGGGACCGCGCTTGTGAAATGCTAGACTTTAATTTGTTGGAGACTACAAAACGAAAAGCGATAAGTCTTTGCATGCGACCATGTAAAATTGAATGGAACACGCGGATCGAAACATCGAAAAGGAAAGCCATCTTGCTAACCAAATTGTTGATGGAATTTGTACCGCTCCGTCCTGACGAGAAGCGCGAATTAGCTGTCCATTGTGGTAGTAAGAATCGCGAAATCTTCGGCAATGCAGATGACTTCAAAGTCAATCGCTTTGTGCCAGGTGCAACTGTAAGTTTCAAGATAAATCTTATGTGCGAACCACAATCGTTTTAGGGTGCTATGGTCTTGAGAATTCAAAACATGGAATTTATAAACGAATTCACTGATAAGGAGGCATGGGACGGCGACGATGAGGATGATTCTAGGCTTATGACCGCCAACGACGATAATGACATGGCAGTGGATTTGGACGATCAAATGTATTCAGCCCCTCCAATGTCATGCGCTATGCAAAGCCAACTAATGGGACAGCGTCCCAGTGGTGGTTCACTGGCTTTTGAGCACGTGAGAGATGGAACGGTTTACGGCAACAGATTTAGCCAGCCAGCAGAGTTGCCAGTACCATCACCTCTTCCACTTTGTTCGCTTTCTGCGGCTGATATTCCTGATATGAACGACTTGCCGGTACCAACACTCTCGTATGCCGAACACGATGTAACAGATCGAGTGAAGTTTAAAAATCGTGAACAGAAAACTGGAAAAACTTTCATCCCTGCCATGAAAGAACGAGAAAGGCGCGATGTGCTTATACAGGTACGTGCAACTTCAATATAGAAAGTTTATTTTGAGTTACTGTACAGAAAATCGCTGCCGAGGAAGGAAAAACACGCGTTTCCCACTCTCTCACAAACTTCTTACAAGAACTCTCTCGAGATACTCGCGTGCTTGAGAAAAAGTCCTTGCGGTTTGCTGACCGTGCGCCTTTTCTTTCGGATCCGTTAGCCGTAATGATGCAAACTTGCATTAGTAAACAGATGAAAAAGCGAGAAATGCGTAAGAAACTGGTTGACGAGGGGCACGAAAAGTGGCTAATCGGACAAACTCGAGTTGGAAGGAGTCAATTCAATGAAACGACAGTTATTGAAGGAAGAGCGCCATCACATTTCGAAGGAAGAGCGCCATCACATTTTGAAGGAAGAGCGCCATCACATTTTGAAGAAAGAGCGCCATCACATTTTGAAGAAAGAGCGCCATCACCATTTGAAGAACGAGCGCCATCGCCCGATTACGACATGCCGGATCAAGACATTCTAGTTGCAGCAGATCAAGAAATTGCAATGGATTACAGTCATGTTTTCAACGATCCACCCGAGACAGATGAGCCCTTACTTGGAGATTTTCGCGCCAGTCCGACACAAAATAACAACACCGCGTTTGCGGGAAGGCTATACGACAACGATAACGAAGATGATGTCATGTCCGATTTCAACTTTTTGGGCGATCCTAACGACCCTTTCCTTGTTCTACCTAAGCCGATTGCAGAGCTTTCCATGAACGAGCTCGTCCGTTTCCGCGTTCACGAGTAAGTTTTAAAACGGCATTACATGTGAACTAGTATTATATTTTCAGGTTTTGGCAAATTCCTAAGGATCATATGACTAAATTAATGGTACGCGTACAAGATTGGGAAGAGAAAATGGTTCCATTTCTCGATGAGGAGCTTGAAAGGCGCGAATTCAGGATACATGATTACGGTACTGAAATACTTGAAAAGTTTAATGATATCGGCGAAAAAAGGCCGTTCGTTGATGTAAGTTGTATTTGGTTGGCAAGGCGTTATTGTGTGTTTTTTAGATTGTACAAGGCGTTGAGCGCCATGAAGTTAGCAGATATTTTCTCTCTGCTCTTATGTTAACTAATACCTACAACGTGCAAACGAACGACGAATCCGACGAACTCGGTTTGGAAGGAGCAGTCAATACAATGAAACTACAGTTTTTGAAGAAAGATCGCCATCACGAATGCTTTGAAGCCGGCAGCGACTTTTTACAGGGCAACAACGCAACATAACCTAGCTTCATTGACCAACTGACACCCTAGAATTGTACTTAAGTTATTAGCTTTTATCGATCTCATATGAATGAATGGATTGCTGTGCGCCTTTGATTGCGTCAGCCTCAATTGTCCCTGGCGGTTTTCCATGGTTCCGTGAATAAAGTGTGAATAAAGTGCGAAGGCGGTTGAGATTTACAATCTCATCGCGCCATTGGCAAACATCCATAAAAGAGAAATTTAAGATGAGAGAAAGTACAAAACTAAAACAACTTCTCTTCTGTATTTGCTTTGCCAGGGATTTCCGATTTTGTTGCGCAGCAGTGATCAACGCTATTCGTGCTCGCTGGTTCGCCAACCGCCTGACTTCGCATTTCCTTTAAACGAGGGAGCTTGAGGATAGGATTGAGGTTTGTCGCGTTTACAGCTCCATAAAGCGTCGTCTCCTTCGGAGCGATCGAAGACCTTCGGATGATTCAGCGTCTGTTTGTTTCCGAAGAACACGCACGCCTCGTCACTCAATAAAACTCGCGTCCACTCTGCTTTAGGGCCATTTGTGTTTGAAGAGCGAATGTGGGAACGTCGGAGGCATATTCCTCGGAGGGTACTGTAGACGTCGTTAGGAGCGCTCGTTTCACGCTACGATAGTGGGACATCGCCTTTCTTCTAGTGTTCCGCTTTCTGCTATCGTCTCGGCTCAGAAGTGTGCGCTTTGCTTATCGTATACATAACTTTGATATTTGCGCGAGAAGCCAACGCGTCTCCTTCGCTCCCTTTTCGGCATTAATCACTTCCTCGCCTTGTCGTGTCGCGATTGACTCAGCCGCCCACCGTCGCCTTCGTCCGCTCATTTCAGAATCCAACTGTACTTCGCTCGCCGACCGTCCGTCACTCCGCCATGGTCATCCTCAAACAGGGACCGTTTTTCATGCACCAGGGAAAGGTAAGTCGCGCCGAGAGGCGTCGGTGAGTGCGCGCAGTCCGCTAATTGCCGTTTGCAGAGCAAGTGGAGTGAGGTGTGGATGATTCTCTCGCACGAGCTCGAGGGACCGTCCGTCGTCTTCTACAAAGATTCGCACGCGAAGAAGGCGGTTGAAGAGATGTGAGTTTTCCGATACTCCCGACACGATTCAAAGGGGCGATTTGCAGAAGAAACGTGTCGACGATCGCCGAGCAGATCCGCTTCGGGACGACGACGATTCCGGTGGGAACGCAGCCGGAAGTGGCGAAGGACGTGCGCGTGCACAGCAGCTGCTTCATCGCAATTCCGGTCGAACGGACGGTGAAGAAGCAGAAACAAACGCAGACGCTGTGGCTCTGCGCGCCGTCGACCTCCGAAATGTTCAAATTGATTCGGGTTTGCGCTTCCTGAAACCTTCCGGGCGACTTTTCTCGTTTCAGCTTCTGTCGGCATGTCTTCTAAACATACAGTATCCCGCGCCAAATCCGAATACGGTAGAAGACATGCACGCTCTGCACCGCTACCGCCCGAGCGGCTTCGACGCGGAAAGCGAGTGGGAGCTCTTCTGGGACAACCCGAGTCGACCGGGAAGCAAAGAGTTGGAAAGTCTGAAGCAGTCGGGATTGACGATGTACGTGGATCCTTCCGCGCACCCCTTTGATGTGATTACTGTAGGAGTGTCGACCACCTGAACGATAAGCGCACGTTGAAGGACGTGAAGAAGAAGAACGCGAAGAAGAGCGGCATGAAACAGTACCAGAGTGCGTCGGCGTTGAACGACATCCCCAGCAAGCCTGAGCGTGGCAGCATGCTGAGTCTGGAATCCATCGAGAAAACGTAAGAAAACGCGGCGTAGCGAGGTAATCCGCGAGTTTAGGTCGCCGTCGATTCGCCGCAAACGAGCGGAAACATTCGATGTCCTCGTGGACGAGCCGGTAAGTTAATGGATACTGTAGGATACGATACATGTGTAGGTCCCACAACGAAGAGTGGAAGAACTTCACCGTACGCGAGAACTGGACGACTCTCCGCTGTTCGTCGCTCGGAGCAAATCGAAGCCGCGAAGTTACGCGACTTCCGCTTCAACGACGCCGCGCAGTGTCCGGAAGGAGAAGCCACACACGCCGACGCCTCTGCAGGTTACGGTACCCAAGGAGAACTACTACACGACCGAGGAAGAAGCCGATGAGCCGGTAACGCCTAAGGCACCACAGGAGAGCACGCGTTCGCGGTACAGCACTTCGGACTACAGTAGTCAGTCGGAGCACAACGGCGGCCACAAGTACGAGGTCCCTCCGTCCGAGGATACGGTAGTGCACGTGCATCATCCCGTCAGAAGCGCGAAGCGCACTACGAAATCCCTCCAGAGGAGGATTTCCCCGTCGTCATCCACCACCACCGCCACATGGGAACTCCGCCGCGCAAGCAGAGCACCTACCGTACTCCGCGCGAGACTCCGCGCGGCAGTCCGAAGACCCGACTGCCCTTGCACGTTGAACGTCGCGTCTCTGACCTCAGCTACATTCCTTTCCGGGCGCTTCCGGTGCCTAAGCGGCGCGCTGGGAAGTACGCAAACGCGGAGGTGCAGACGGAGAGCATCTACCCGACGAGCAAGACGCCGCTCATCGCGCAGCGAAATCCCGCGCTCGACGGCCCCGAGGTCATCGACGAGGAGGAACTTCGAGATCAGCTGAGAATCGCCACGCGCTCGTCTCCGAGGTACCAAGCGCGATCTTCTCCCCAAGCCGCTTTTGCTGAATTTCAGGGAAAATCTGTCGCTCTCCGATTGGTCCGAGGGCGAGAGCAACGCGCAGCGTGCGAAGCCGCCGGCGTCGCCTCAACCCTCGCTGAAGAGCGTCCGAAGCTCCTACAGTTCGGAATACCGTTTCTGCGAGATCACCGAACACGAAAACTACGCGAAGACACGTCCGACCGAAGAAGCGCGGATCTACGAAATCGAAGTCACTCGTCACTAACTCTCCCGATTGCCGTTCTTCTTTTCCCATACCGTAACATCCGTTTATTATCACCACAGAGTTGAAAAGTTATTTTGCAACGCTTACGAGAGATCTTCACGCACAGATCATTGAGGTTTCATAGAGCAGCGACCCGCGGAGTGGAGGAGGGGACCCGTTGACTCTGAATGCGACGATTACGGTACCCGTCTAGACGTTAGCGCCTACTTCAGTTGAGATCAGTTTCAAGAGCGTAGAATCGTCGCCCACGCGTTGCTCGGCTACAATTTCGCCGACGTAGAACTTTGAGAGGAGGTGGCGAGCGTGACTCGAGTGACCTTTTCCCTCGAACGCCTCGGTGGCGTCCATTCCTCCCTGCAACACGACGGATTGCGACTCTGCCGCAGGGGCGAGCGACTTACCCACTCGAGAAGAATTTCGAAGCCGCCGGGGTGCTCGGTGCAGAAGGCAGAGACGTCGAACACCTGGTTGTGAACGATGAGCCAAAGAGATTCGGGGTAATCGTGCTGCAGCACCTCTTGGCGGGTGAATCGCGGAGGCTCCGCTGGAGATTCTGGGTTCTTGGCGGTTGGAGACATTCGGGAAGCAGCGCTGACGGGATTGGCCTGAAAAGGGCTGATTACAGTAGTCGTTGGGGGTGTAGGGGAGAAAGCTCTCCCGTCGCAAGCGAGGTTCCGCCCCGAAGGCGTCACTCCCTTCGATCGGATGCGATTTGAGCTGAAGACGACCGGTTTTGAGTCGCAAGTTGCGAAACCAACGGTTTTGCCGCAAACCGCGGTTTTCGAGAAAAGCGGGAGTGACACGTGCGGAGCCGTTGGAAGCGGCGGAAATCGAGGAGAACGTCACCGCGCGCGTCAGAACGGACGGAAACGAAACAGGAATTATGCAGAGTGATCGGCGATCGGCGGGAGAGCAAAGCACACGCAAACGCACTTGCAGAACTACAACTGTCGCCGGCCGCGTGAAGTGATCGGCCGAATCACAAAAACTCCTTTAAAAACGAGTTTCCACACGACAGACTCCGTTTGGGTCGTCGCGTTGACGCCGAAGTAAAAGAAACACCTTTGAACATTGGGTTTTCAGAAAAAAGTGACGCGGTTTTAACACAGAAACCCCGATTTTGGCTTCAATTTGTACGAAAACCCCAACGAAGAAGGACGGAAGGAGATACGCGCCTGTAGCGGCGTGCACGTTGTGGAATGAGCTCAAAAATGCGGCGAGATCACCCAGATCGGCTCTCCGGTCAACGAAAATCACGCATGCGTCTTCGCGGATGATTAACTAGCGTCGTGCGGCGACTGACGTGTTTCTCGTGCGTCTTTTCTCGAATTCCCCGCTAATCGGCCGACAACGTGCCTCTCGTTTTTGTAGTCTACGCAACGAGGCGAATGCGCGGATCAACAGGAAATGCTTGTCACGCGGCAATGCGGCGAGGAAAACGCCGCTGATCGGGTGCGTCGTGGACGCAAAAACGTGCGCAGCACGTGTTTCGGCTACAGTATCCGCTCAGCGATCCGCGGAGGCGCGCAAGGAAAACAGACACGACTCCGGCTCGCCTGGGGGTGTCTGGGGTCAGCCGGGTCCACAGAGCGACGTGGGCGCGCTTCGGAGAGTTGCGAAGGGAGAAGACGCGTTCCGTGACTTCGACGTTTCTCGTGCACTTGAGTGTCGTTGAAACCATCGCTTCCATTTATGTGTAAGGAGGGGCGCGTTTGGCTTCCAATTCGCAGTCGCCGGTCGTCGATTTCAACGAAATTGAAGTTAGGAGATCTCGATCGAGCGGTCGGATTTCCTGAGATTCTCGGAGTCGTGCTGCCAGTCTGCAGAGCTGGAGGGGAGAGGAACGGCCGGGGAGACGGGAGAAGTTGGGCGCGTTTCGTTGAAACGATTACCGAAGGTGTTTGTGCGTTCGACTCGCGGAGAGACGCGCGATGATCGATGGAATTTGCGTAGCGACCGAAGAAACAATTGAAGAAAAGATAAACAAAGTGGGCGAACGCCGCGACGTCAATTTCGCTGCTAAATTGAAAGATCGTCGATTGAAAGAAACGATCGAGTTTGGCGACTTTCGCAGACGAAAATGCAGAAGAAAGCGCTGCAGCAAAACCGCTTCTGCACCGAGCTGAGCAGATTCTGTGTCGATGCGCGGGCTGCGGAGTCTGCTGCAGCGAAGCCCACGAGAGATGAGCGAGGAGAGAATTCCCTGCTTCCGAGCACTCAGAATGACCGCGGGTTTATCGTCAGTTTGAGTTGAAACGAAAGCATCAAATGAATCCAAGTCCCCTTTTGATCTACACACGAAGATGACGTTTTTGTGTTTACGAGGCAGCGCCTCCAGCTTCGCATTTTCATCTTCTTCGCATGAGCGCAACAGAAAGGATTATTGGGGGTTCAGCTCCTTTCATGACGCCACGTGCTCCCAAGTGTAATTCCAATTCCAATTCGACATTCATCGCGTCTGTCACGTGGTTTGATCGCACGCGTGGCGACCCTCAGGAAACGCTGGGAAAGCACGAGGAGTCGCAAAGGAACTTCGCACACGATCTTTGCAGCAAACGCTTCGTGGGAATGTCCTTTTGCGGGTGACGCGGTTGTGGAAGTTTGAGTTACTAGCAAGAAGAGTGCCGCGGTCAGAAGCTGAGAGACGATTTATTGGGACGATCGCAGCATCTCTGCGGACGGCGCAACGGTTTAAATAAATAGAGCAAACGGGAAAAGAGATCAACGAGGACGACGGCACCGGAAGAAGCCTCCCGTGCAACTACGGTAGGTACGGTAGAATGCCCGGAAGTTATCGACGGCCGAACCTGAAAGAGGCGCGTGAAAGAGATTCAGGAAATACTCGTTCTACCGTAATCTCTCGGCTCCGTTGAGGGATTGAACGAGTTTGAGAGCTAGAGGATCGCTGTAGATTGCGTTGCGCTTTTGCTGACCCCTGAAAATGCATATTAAACGGGTTACGGTAGGTCGCCGCTCTCACATGTAGCTCGGAACATCTTGAAAGTCGTAGGGTGAGCGCTCGTACACCATTGTGTCGTAGAGTCCTCCGGAGCGCTTACCGTATCGGAGTCGCGAGGCGCCGTTGAGCGCCATTGTGAACTCGTTCAAGTCGTGCGTCGACTTCTTCTCGTGGCAGCGGAACGGCCGAACTGAAAAGAAGATCGGAGTGCGTTGAAGCGGCGAGATTGCGTGTTCATGCGGCGGAACGATCGTCCTACCTTTCCAGATCAATGAAACGAGCGAAAACAAGGTTTACGGCCAGAAGAAGGGCAAAACCGATTTGTCTGAGGATTACCGTAACGGTGACCATCGCTGTGGGTGGCGGTGAGCAAGTCGCTTGGCGGATTAATTGGGAACTTGGCGCGCGAGAGTCTTATAACGAAAGTGGCGGAGAATCGGGCCACGCCTCAAGTTAGCGTCGGATCACGCCCCCGAGCGAGGGCGAAGAGGGGAAAACAAAGCGATGACGTGCAAAACACCTAAAGTGCGAAAGGAGCGTCTCCATTAGGCTCTAAGCAATGAGGGAGCGATCGCCTTTCTACGCAGGTCCGTGAAACGTGCAGGAAACGAGGATTTCCGCTCTTTTAGCGGAGGGATTCCTCCGGACACAAATGACTCCACGAGGGCGCACGAAGACGCGTGTTGCATCTGTGTGAAATCTGCGTCATCGGTGGACGCTCTGAGCTTTTTGAGAGTCGAAAGATTGAGATTTGGAGGAAGAGGGGGAGTTTGACGTCTTCGCTGAAGCCCTCGCAGTGACCGGAAGCGAAAACCAAAAAGCAAAACGGTGTCATCTTGAGAATGAACGCGTTGCTTGAGAAATTCAATATTCGATCCTGTAGGTGCATCTGCACGAGAATCGCCACGATCACCGTGCAAAGATCAAAGAAAAGGCGCCGTTTCCCCCAAAAAACCGTCGGCTAATGGGCCAAATGTTGTTCCCGCAATTGGGGATTTACCGAATCGCACATCGAGAGGATGACGCCTCTGGCGGGATTCTTTGGGGGAGCGTGGTGGGAGTTTTTAAGGATCGTTCGGCGAAGCGTCAGCGTCATCGTGATTCACTTTTAATTGTGTTCTCATCAACGAACGACATCGCAACCGGTTGGCAGACAGCGGAGATCTCACGCGCGTTGATTCACGAAAGCTTCAACTCGAGCAAAGACGCCTAAGCCCCCCGTAATCCTCTGCCGCATCCACCTTCAACCGCTTTCCGGCGCTGAACACAACTTTCAAGACCGAAAGTCGTTTTTGCATATTTTAGGCGGTGAATCACCGCCGCCCGTCGTCTGCAATCAGACATTCGTTCCAGGAATGGGTTCCTTTGGCTAAAAACAATCCACCAACCTCAAAATAGCGGCGAACGCGGCGATGACGACGCAGACGGCGATCGAATGGCGGAACATCTCGTGGGAGTCGGCTGAAAATTAAATTTACAGTGAACTACAGTATTTTCGGCATTCCACGGGGGTCACAATGCACTCGAACACGCGCTCCGTGGGATTGTCTCGTCATCTCCATTTTGCCCTTTCGTGTCAGGACCACGAGAGCCTCGACGCGATTTTTGACGAGCTATGTGACAGGCTCCCAGCACGAGATCTCCGCTAATTAGTGCATTCGAATCTAATTTAATTTGTTTGTTTCCCTCAACGCGAGACGACAATCAGGAGATGCGTAAACGCAACTTCTTCGGCAGTGAACCTCAGCAGGAGTGGCTCAATTGTGAGCGGCGCTGCCAAGAGCTCAAAGCAGAAGGATTACGGTAGCTGAGGAAGAGACGAAATGCCGCCGCGAACGGTGCGAGGGGCGTTTGGGAGGTGAAAGCGATCCGTGTGTGCGAATTGAAGGGGCGGGGAGTGGGGAGGCGTTGTGTTTGTTTTGTGAATGGGGGTGAACTGTGCGAAGGTCTGAAAACTCGAGAAGAACAGCGCGGAGCCTAAGGAGGATTTGCCGTCGCGTTCGGTCACGTAGCTGCAAATATGTCGTTTGTTTACGGATGCTACAGGAGAAGCGAAAAGGGCGTTCGGGCATGGAAAAGATGATTATGAGCTGCAGAAAGACGTCAGACGAGGAGCGGCGCGAATGCCTTCTGCTCACTGATCGCTTGGCGCCACTTTCAGCATCGAATCGTCTCGACGCGACAGTCCGGGAGTCTGCGTTTCGCAAACGTGGAAACACGGCGGGAATCGCGTGAAAGAGGATCTTCTTCGTGGGAAAACAAATGTCCTGAAACAACGCCGCGGGAAAATGATGTTTCGGTCGTGAAATTCGACAAATTGCGAGATCCGATTGGTCAGAACGCATTTCTGTTTGTTGTCTGGAAGCGCGGCGGCTTCCTTGATCTGAGAGTTGATGGAAACGCGTTCTTTGAAGCTGAAAACTGACCCCGAAACCGTAAATCTGCCTGATTTCTTTGGACGAACTTGTCCTCGCGCACAGCAGACCTAAAATCGAGGAAATTGAACTTGTGGTATCTACAGGAAGTTTGGTCTTTCGAGTAAAAGGAGAGAAGAACGCAATTTGCATAAGCAAAGGTCCGTTGTGACGTCTTCGCCCCCTCCCACGAAATAATTCGAATTAGAGTTGTCACTCAAAGGCGAATGAGTGATTCGAGAGGATAAATGCCGCTTTTGTGTTGCGAATTCACAAAAAGAATGAAAACAAATCGCGTCGCATTCGGTGACAAATTAATCTCGAGTTCTCCGAGGAGGAAAGACGAATTCCTTCGGACCCGCAAGGTTTCGGGCGCTCGGCGAATCGCTAATATATTCATAACAGACATTGTGCCGATGCGCCGAACGTTCAGTGCTGCATTATAATAAGGGAGCGAGGGTTTCTCCTCTGCGAAGACGTGCTTGTGAGGACACGCGAGCGGACGTCGCAGATTCAGAAACGTTATTTTCGGAAGAGGAAATGCAAATCGAAAGCGCAGAAATTAATAATCGCGGGCGATAGATGAAGACACGTCGGATTATCGCGTCTCATGGGAAAGCGCACGCAGCGGAAGGTGTCTGTCAGACCTGCACAGGTGCGCGGAATCGCCGATCAGCGATTCACTCCGATTCAGATGCTCGCAGAAATTGGGAATCTCGGGAGGACGCAGCAGCGCGGAATCGCCGAAAACAATCGAGGAATCGGCGGTCAAAACAAGAGAATCGTGGACAACACGATTACTCCGCCGCCGGTCGACCGTCCGATGCAATTGAGAACAGAGCGGAGCCTCGGAGCGCGCGGGAGCGGAACAAAGTGCCCGAGGACGCGGGAGTTCGCGTACGGGAGAGTAATTAGCCGAAATGAATGCGTGGTCGAGATTCCCACGGAGTTTCGGAGAATAATCACAAACTGACGAATGTTTTGCAGAATCTGCAAATTGGAGGAAGTTGTGTCGCCTCAGAGGGCCGAAGTACACTTCCTCCGCGCAATTGGGACACAACGGCAGCAGGTGCACCTCTGAAATCACCGAAATTTACGATTTCCAGAAGTTTGGTTTTTTGCAGAGTTGTGTGCTCTTGGAAAAACGCTGTTCGCGGCCACAAAGTGCACCTTTGGGATGCAAAAAGGTGAGTGGAGCGGCATAAACAACGTCCGAGAATAGATGCGAGTTGACCGCGCGAACGAGCACAATCCACGCCTGTAGCCGGAGACTTTGTGCTTCTGGAAGCGTCTGGAACGAAGTCAGGATAATCCCCGATGTTCTCCGAGCAATTGACCTGCTTGTGGGGACTCCGCATCTTCTCGGAACGCGCCTTCATCTGCTTCCAGATCCACGGAGATCAGCACTCAAACTCGTGGATTGACCGCAGAGACTTTGATCCTCCGAAATATCACGAAATTATTTTGAGGCGCGCTAAACGATTTGACATTAGAAAGCGAATTTCACGCAATTAGGGGACGCGGGAGATCTTCTACTACTGAGGGACATTCAGAGTCAGAAGTCAACTCTCCAAGTGTCCACGCGCACCAGGGCGTGAAACATTCCAAAGCGGGGGGTGTCTGCGGTGTGATGTCAGCCGATTTCTTCAAAGGACGCTTTTAAATTTTAATTCCCCGAAATAAAGTATTCATAACTCCAAAGCGACGATTCTTCGGTCGTAAAGCGGGCGTTTTCAGAGTGCAAAATGCTTTCTTTTCAAACATAAACCGCCGGTCTCATCTCCGGGGGTTTTCGGTCTCTCTGAAATGGTCGCGTGAGCCCTAAAACGAATAATTCGGATTCTTCTCGGTGCTGTAACCATCGTTAATTACTCTGCTTTTGGCCGCGGAGTGTGAACGCGTTTGAAAAACAAATTTTGAGATTTTGAAACGAACGAGAACAGATTCTCCCTCGCAGATCGTGCGAGTCGGTACGAGGAAGTGAGGTTCCTTGCGATTAGCGATGATCGGGAGTGGCGAAGCGGAGTTTCTTTTGATTTCAGAAATGCGTTTCGCATTATTTATGAATTCAACTTAATCTCCGCTCGCTCGCTCGCGCTCTGCGGCGGAGAATTCATAAGACGCCGCAATTCATCGTCTTCGCGCGTATTCTCCGGCCAATAATGTCGCAACATCGTAATTAATTCATTTTCAGTTTTTTCGCTCTTTGATTGCTCTCCTCTCGCTCCACAGCGAGTTTCAGTCCACGCGGTCTCCAGGCCAGCAAGATCCGAGGAACCTGCGCGCTGCAGAGGGAATTATAAAGCGAGCAAATCACTTCCTACATGAAATCGGAGACTCGGCGCGTTCGTTAGGAAGCGTGGATTATGCAGAGAACAAACAGAATCGGTCTCTGGGAACGAAGATGAAACTGTGCCTAAGGGGATTTCGCTAATAAGGAATCGGGGGAAATAATCCGATTGCGGTGGGATTCGCGAAATCGTATAACAGAAAAGCGGAGATTTGCGTGTTTGCTTTTCTTTACAGTGTCAATCGCGTTGGGTTTCGCAATTCTTGGTTATGAGGACCTCGTTGACTATGCTGCGCATCAAAGGCCAAGACGGAGAGGACGCCAAGATGCGAAACAAAGGCTACAGAAGCACAAAGAGCGCGAGGACTGGGGGGAACGCTTTGTCCTCGTCTTCCGGATGACGAAACGAAGTTGCCGCGGAGGTTCCGGTGACATCACAAGTGCCAAGAACAGAGAATTCTGCAAAAGCCGAAAACATCGCCCGGGCGAAAACAAAATGCAATTTTAATAAGAGAATCGCATTTCAAAGGAGTTTGGCTTCTGATCCGAGCGAGATAAGGCGCGAGGGAGGGGGATTGCCCGGGCAAATGCAGTCTTTTCGTGTTTTTTCCGTTGCCAACCGCCAATCTGCGCTCTCTTCAACTGCAAACCGATTCTATCGAATCTGAATTTCGTAAAGTTGCACTTGAAGACTTGATGTCCGATCGAAATGGAACTGAAGAAAGGAAGCATTTGGGGACCGTCCCGGAACCTGTTTGTACTCTCTTTTTGTCAAAACGCAGATCTCGGAAACACAGAGCGCTTCAGTAAAGCCGTCATCTGATGAATCTGCCATTTGAAAATAGAGATCGTTTGGAGGGTTTTCACTTGAAACGTCCCAGCGCTCTTTGCGATGATACGATCGCCGATTAAAAGTCGAAGATTGCAATTGAAGAGCTTAAGTTTAGTTCTTGTAACGCGCGTAATTGTCAGATCCATACCGGGAGCTCTACAGACCAAGACCTGCGGCTTAGGCGGGTTTGAGTAGGAAAACCGTGGATTATCCGTTGTGTGGCGGTCGTCTCGTTAGGGATGGAGAGAGCGATTTGAGGGAAATTCGCTTCGTTCCAGTTGTGAACACCAAAAAGTTTGCAAAAAGAAGATAAAAGGATTTATTAGTCATAGAAGGGTGGTTGTGAGGGTGCTGTACATGACTCCCACCCGTTTCAGCACGATATGTTCTTGCTCTCGGTCGAAGCGATCAAAAATCGGGGATGCTGTGATCCTGTTTACGGATCAGCGACCAGGAGATTCTGCAAAACACTCGATTAGAGACGCCTCTCGCCCTCCACTCACTTTTTCATCATTTCGTTGTAGAGCTCGTTCGGCATGATGGTCAGAGTGACCGTCTTCGGCGCGTCCTCCAGAATCTCGCGAACCTCCTTCGTCTTCAGGCCGATCACGTTCTGGCCGTCGACCTCAAGAATGCGGTGGTTGATGAGAAGGCCGTTTCGCGAGGAACTCGAGTCCTTCACGATCGACACGATCTCGTTGTCGTTGTAGCCGAAGCCGAGCTGTCCACGGGAGTCCTTGTGGAGAGTGATTGCACGTTGGAAGGGCTGCAATGGAGAATTGTAGATGAACGAGGAAGCAGTTTAATTGCGTTCGGTGAACGGATTTCGCGTCAAAAATTGGTGTTTTTGTTTCAAAAGGTTACGCAATTGCTGTGTTCGCAAATGAAGCGAGAGTGCATCGCTGTGTGATGCGCCGGAAGTCAAGGCAATCTCGCTCCTTCTACATCAGCCAACTTTTGTTTTCATCTTGCGACGGAGAGCGGAAGACGACGTCTGTTGTCCGCGTTTTTAATTGCGCGGCGCTCGTAATTGGAAGCGAAACAGAAGAAGCGAGCGAAACAGCGCAGAAGGGATCTTCTTCAACGGGAACTCAGCGGAGTGACCTTGACTGATTCGATATCCCTTCACCGGTTCACCGTTTGTGGCCGAAGACTCGGTCACGATGTGGTCGTTGGTTGATCACCAACGAAGCCTCGCCGGCTTTGTTCTTGTGCGTCACTCTTCAGAAACAGCGAAAACTCACCGATCGCGCACGGTCAACTCGATGGACGCGTTGTTCTTCGACTTCGTCAGCAGATCCATCGCCTGAAAGCGCGTTTCCTCATTTGCATAATCCGAGCGGTCGGAAGCGCCAAACAACGCCATTTCCGCCGCCAACTCACCTTGTCTTGTGATAGCCCAACCACTTCAATCTTGTTGATTTGCAAAATTTGGTCACCAAAACGCATTCCGGCTAGAGCGGCCGGCGATCCTTCGGCCACGAATTGCACAAAGATGCCCTAAACAGATTGGAATCAGGGCCAGAGAGAGCAAAACACACCTTGCTGACACTTCTGAATCGCATGCCGACCTTTCCATGCTGATCCTTGCACAGAATCACCTGACGCACGCCGTGAGTGACGTTCGCCTTCGCGAGTCCGGAGCTCTGACTCGTGATCGGCGCGACCATAACGCGACCATTCTGCAACACTTCGAAGGGCCGGAGTTCCTGAAATCGCTGCGTGAGAAGCGCGAAAACGAGGGAGAGGGGGACGGACGTCTTCAGAGTCTTCAGAGCTCTCCAAGACGTCTTCGACAGCGAAGGCTTCCCCGCGATCGCAGAAAGGCTCCTCGATGCTCGTCCGACGCCGATAGAATCTATTCATTGAGCGGATCATGACGCCGACGTCGCTGACAGCCGCCGAACGAACAAACAGAGTCGACGAACCGGCGGGCGGTGGGAGGGGGAGGGACGAGGGCCGAGGGCGATACAGGTGATCTGGGACTTACGTGGTGAGTGGCAACGACCGCGGCGGCGTTGGCGGAAGGCGAAGTCGAGGAGGACGAAGAAGTCGGCGAAGAGGTGAACTCGCGTTCTGAAACGACGGATTCGTGCAAAGTGGATCAGCGAGGGATGAGCAAATGAGATCAAAACGAGGTGAATCAGCTCGATCGCTCGTCCAAACGATAAACAAACAGATCAAATTCTGTTGCAATTCCTGTTCTCGCTGTTCGTCGGTCAGAACGAGAATTCTCCGCTGTTTGCGCAAACAGTAGAATCTCTGCTCTGTTTCACTCACCTCCCGGGTACTCGTTGCCGTAGTCCTGAAGCAGAGAGGGGTACGCGAATCCAGAAGGCTTCGCGCTCTCGCCGATCGACTCGTAGATCGGCGGCGGCATCGCCGTGGTGCCGTAGTGCGGGTTGATCGGCTCCTGTTGATAGTGATTCTGCGAAGCTGGCGGTTGCGTGGCGGTGAGACCTTGAGCCTGGAAAGGAGAGTGCATCTGGGGGCAAAAACGTTGTTCTCCGTCGCTCCACTCGCACATGTTCGAAGTCGAGCAGACGCTTTCTGGTTCGGAAGATCAAACTTTTATGATTTTTCGATCAAATTTCGGTTTCGAAACATCTGGCGCGCCACCGCGGACGACTTTGATCGTCAAAGACTTACATTCTGATATTGGTCGACGACCATGTCCTCGAGCGAAGGATAGAGCGCCATTGCGTTAGGAGAGGTCACCTGAAAGCGGCGTTTTCGAGAGGAATCGTGGAAAGCAATGGAGAATCAGAAGCGCCTCGCGGTCACGTCAACTCATTCGCCGCTCGTTTACAAAACAGATAAGGAGCGGATAGATAAGAAGCAATCGATGTCATCCCACCCAATCAGGGAGGGAGACGAGGCGCAGAAGGGAGTGACAGTCGGGGAGACGATGGAGAGTGACCGAGAAGAACACGGGGAGATTAAGCGAGAATCGCGGGGCGCGACGATTACTTTGGAGATATCGCGGGGAATCGATTAGTCACCGGTGAATGACCGCCGATCGATCGGAGTGCGAAACGCGAGACAAAGGCCGAAGGGTGAAGCTGCAGAACGCGTTTGGAACGACGGAGCGCGAGAGGCGCGCAGATAAACAGTTATTAGCCAAATAGACCGAGAGACGATCGATCACGGGGTCATCGCGACCACGTTTTCTCTCCGTCGACGCTTTTGGAGACCGCAAACTCGATTATTTATGCGGCGTCGACGCCGATGACGCCAGCGGCATCGCCGATCGATAAAGGCGACGAACCTCTGACCAGTGGCCGCGCGCGTCTCCCGGCGTCGGTGGCGAGGCCGCGATGACGAAGAGATGCTTCGACAAGTGGTCGTCGGGAATGACCGGTGCAGAGCAATCTGCACCGGGGTTACTGTAGGATATTTGTGCGTTTAAATAGATCTTTATTAGTTCTCTCCGCTCTCCACAATCTCCTAATTCTCCTTTTCGAATCGCGAAACTGCACGACGACTGTAATCATAGAGCTTCTCGCACTCAGCGTCGTTTCGCGCCAAATCGCCCATTTTGTCCTCAGCGCAGTCACTGAAATGCACTTTTAGGACACTGAACGGGAGGTATACGGTACCTGAAGTATTGCCCCGTGATTCCGTCGATCTCGCGACTCAGCGCGACGTACAACGGCGTTTGCGCGCCGTCCAAATCGCTTTTCATGAAGAACCAACACAGCGGCCCGATGATGTCACGGATGAGGAAAACGCTGAACTACCGTAATCAGCAAAGGCGCAGTGGCAGAAACTCACTCAAGGAAGGAGCCGTTGGTGATACTCGTGCGGACGCATCCCGGATGACACGAGTTCGCAGTGACGTTTTCGATTCCCTCCTCCGCGAATCTTTTCGCGAGCGAGCGGCAGTGCATCACCATCGCCACCTTCGACCGATTGTACGTCTGGTAGATGCCAAACTTCGCGGCAGAATCAACCGTACCAACATCTACCGTATCCGCGTACTTGTGCAACATTGACGAAACGTTGACTATACGAGCGGCGGTCGAGTTCCGCAGCTGCGCGATGAGAAGAGAAGTGAGGAGGAAATGTCCCAGGTAGTTCGATTGCCACAGTTTCTCGTGATCGTCGACGGTTTGCTCAAACTTGGCGATGCCGAAAACACCCGCGTTGTTCACCAAAATATCAATTTTCGGCTCCTCTGCAAAACTCAAAGTCGTCGCAAGTTCAACTCGCGGACTTACCGTCTCTGAGACGATGACCCGCGGCCCGAACCGAATTCAGATCGGTTAGATCCAGCACGCGCACGATCAGCCTGTTCCGCACACAGCCTCTCTATAAGCGAAAGTTAAGTGGCGTCTCACGAAGACTACGAGTGCATCTGAGAAGCCGAGTTTACCAAGAAATGGAATGCGAGTTGTCAGAATCGATTTTCCGGCATTTCACAAACCCAAATCCCGTCTTCTCGAGCACACGTGAGTCATCAAGTCGGCAGCGCTTACCTCCACCAACTCGTCCACAACTTCTCTCGTCTTTCTCTCATTCCGGCACATCAGATACACTTTCGCGCCCCGCAGATTCAGCTGCTCAGCGATTCGGCGTCCGATTCCAGAAGAAGCGCCGGTTACCACAGCGACGAGTCCATCGGCGCGGACGTCTTCCGAGAACTGCGCGCCTCGAATGAACCTTCTGAACGCGGAAAAGTTGAGCGGAAAACGCGCAGTCGACCTCACCTCAGAAAATGCAAAACGACGGCGATGACCGGAATCTTCCAGAACAATCCGCAGAGCCAACAGTCGTCCATGACGTGCAGACGTGACTGAACGCAAAAAGCGCGCTCGAGGCTACAAAAGCAGACGTCCATATAGTTAAAGAGTGAGTCATTCGAGAGATGAACGCGACGATAACGCGAGAGGGCCGCGGAAGGAATAAACAAGTGGAACGAAGCGCGTTTTCTGGTGCAGACGACCTATCCGTCGGCTGTTTACCTTCACCGATGCCCGAAGGGTGAAGGAGGGGCGGAGGCACTTTCCGCGGACCTGAGTGATGGAAGCGAGGTGCGCGAGTCGATGAATTCGAGCCGAACAAGCTCTAGAAGCACATTAGGAGTGCACTTTCGTTGAACTCGGCGTTAATTGCTTTGTTGCGCGAGATGCGAAGCAACGAAGTGACGAGGAAGAAGCGGAAGGCGGCCGGCCACGCGCTCTCCAATGTAAATCTTTTGTTTTTCCTCGAATCAGATCAGAAGACTGTCGAATTACGGTATCATTCAGCAACTCTGCGAAGAGACCGAAAGTCAAGTCACTCATCACATTAGCGTCGTTGTGTTCGACAGAAATCGCGTCTTCCGCGCGACAAAGCATTGTCCGCGCTTGCAATCACAACGTTTTTTTCGAGTTTACAGCGCGAAGCGATGTTCGCGGACCCCAAAAAGTCCTCGAAAAAAGATCGTTTAAATCTTTGAACGAGATTCGAGAGCGCTTGCGACCTCCGAACGGTGTAACATCTCTCGTGGCGCCTATCGAAGAGAAACAAACAAAGTGAAAGCGCGATTACGTGGAGAGAAACTATCCGAAGCGAGATTTATCGTTCTCGAGGGCGCTGCGATCGTCTCGAAAGGGAAACTAATTGAAACCGGCGACGCGAGTGACACCGATCTGCGGACGCCGACGGCGCGCGAACGCAATCGATCAGCGGTGGGATAAGTGGAAAGTTGCGGTGATTAGGGAGCCGCGCGGGTGGCCTGAATCGATCGATCGGCGCGGCGCCAGAGTGCGCGAGCTGAAAAATGGAGTTGCGAAGCCGTGGGAGGCAAATCTGAGTGCAGTAACAGTCGAACTGGAAAATACCGTACTCTTTTGCTACCGTATGACTCATTCGTTCATAGATGAACGTCAAGGCAAAGAGGGTAGCAGGGCGAAATGCTTTCTGATTTCGCGCTCCGCCGGCTCGGAAGAAGTGAAACTCTGAGGAGCGGCGCCGCTCATTAGCGGCGGATTCGTTCCTTTCTTCCTCGGAAACGATCGCCGCGTTCTCTCTGCGGCTTCGGACCTTCAATCGCGGTATGCGGCTTTTCAATCGCGAGAATCGCGGTCCCTCCTCTCAGAACCTTTCGTGGATGTGCCAGAGGGTCCGCATTTTGGAGATCAACTGCTCCGTCAATGTAGCGCGCGCGACTGCGAGCGAGAACTGGGATTACAGTCAGTCTTACTACCCGCATGCACGGAGCATCCGATGGACGTAATCGTCGCCTACAGTACTCCTCGTTAGACTTCCTCCGCGTCGATAACCTTTCAGAATCATCCGGGCACAGCCTTTCAGCTCCCAATTAGCGATTTGGCGATAAAAAATAAACAAAAGTTCTTCAGTCCTTGGAAAGCAAAGCGGAGGTAGACGACTCGATTCTCTGAAAGTGATGAACGACAGCGACTTCTCAAGTCTCCCCTTTGCAATTGCGATGCTCCTCCAAGGTAACTATTCCCTACAACACGCTTTTCCATGAGTTCAGGCATCGCCGGACTCCTCCTCAACATCCTCATGATCCTCGCCGTCGTGACCTCAGCATCGAATCGTGTGCGGAAGGAGTACGCTGCAATCGTCGGCGTCGGAGTCGCCGAGGCGCTCCTCGCGATCGCTTTTCTTCTCATGAGCGTCAACTGGATCATTCAGCTCTGCTCGGACTACGGTAGCCCCAAAAACCACCGTATTGGGCACAGAGATCGTTTCAGTGCCTCTGGCAAACCGCGAGTCTTTCCAATGCCTCACCGTTCACTACAACATCCTCTTCGCCATCTCCTACCAGTTTGTAGGTTTCTCCACTCTCATCGTCGCCGTCGACCGCTTCCTCGCCGCGTTCCTCCCAAAACTCTACGCGAAGCTCAGCATCACCGACATTGGAATTGCCTTCGTCGGTAATTTCCCCGTTGCCCCCCCAGACGCTCACCGATGTGCCTTCAGTATCCTTTCTGCTGTCGCTCGTCCCTCTCATCGCTGCACTGAACTTTTCGAGAACAGCCCGGCTTCAATATTACTCAAATCGCCCATTCCTCTATATGGCAATCGACTCAATTTCGGACATCATCAGCCCGTTTTTCGTTCTGCTCCGATTACTCGTGGTTTCGGCTTCAGTTCTCCTTGCTTTACCCGTAATGTACTTCCGGAAGGATAAGGTTCTCCCGACCCGTTGACACAGATTCAAGTGTTTGCTTTTCAGAAACTTTTTAAAACAACTTCGAAGGTGGCGACCATCTCCACAGTTTCTGTTACTCCCTCGTCGATTCGAATTCATCGCAAATCGCAGATTTCCGTTGTCGGTAAGGTAGCTTGGACAAGAATGTTTCTTCATCGAATTCCAGGCTTCGCCATCACAACCTCGGTGGTGTTTCTCATTATACCGGACATGCTGACCATCACACTCGAATTTCTGCAGTACAATGTTTTTCTTTCCGTTTACCTTCTGAATCAGTTCCGCAGTTGGTTAAACTCCGCAGTGTACATTGTCAAGCATCCAAATCTCCGTCGACAAATCGCCGAACTCAGACGCTTATTGTTAGTGAAAAAGTGATTTTGCAAACATTCATGAATTAAATAATAAAAGTTAAATTGAGATCAACTTCTTCGGTCATAATAACACCCGTTTCTCACACTTGCTCGGCTCTCGGTGGAGTTTCCTGCTCCCGATCAGTAGAGACCCTTGCTGGATTCGTCTCATCTTCGTTCACAAACTGCACTCGCGTCCTCAACTCTGGTCGAATGGGGGGAACAACCAGCAACTTCCGAAAATAGATTATCTACAATCAATTCAATGAAATCGGGACATTGAATACTGTGATAACCGTTATGACGCCGAAGAAGCATCCAACGACTGCGCCCACTAATACGTCACTCCAGTGATGCTTGTAATCAAAGATTCGCGAGTAACCAACGAATGCGGCAGCGGAGATCAAAAAGCAGTAGTATAAGGGAAACACAATTACGTCAAAAAACTGACGCCCGAGACGGATGTGAACGTAGAGCTAAAATAAGACCGTAGAATAAGTTCGTAAAGTAAAACTTACCGCACAGAAGACAGCAAAGTAGAAAGCATTTGAAGTGTGGCCGCTGAAGAAGGACAATCGTGAGTCCAACAGAATCTTCTGATCTGTTTGTAAGCAAACGAATTCTTCGATGTATTCGTGAGTGTTACTGCACTCTGTCAAGCTAATATTAGGTTTGCATGCATGGATGAAATGAGGTCTGAGCCTGCCGACAGAGAATTTGGTCATGTTCATTATGACGACGCCAACCGCAAGACCAACTTGAGAAGCCGCTGAAACGAATTAGAAACGTAACTACAGCTAGCATCCAAAAACCGACCGAAAGCAAAGAAAATTCGCACGATGACATACGGAATCTTTGCTGAGCCAATTTTGTAGCTTGGGATTTGACCTGCCGAAAACGTTCCGGCGTAGAGGCAAAGCCGATTGTACAATAGTTCCGTCGTGATGATCTAAAAAGAAGAACAATTATAGCGATGAGAGAAAATACGCATCGAAGGCGTCTTTTACAATAAAAATCGAGTTGCAGCGATTTGCAACCCGATCGCGATCTTCAATTCTGTGCAAATCTGCAGCTTTCAACTCCTTTACAAATACTTGCTCCACAAACAAGAAGATTATTGTAAATCAACGAACCGTTAAAATGACGATCAAGTAGCATACACACCCCAGAAGAACTGGATCGACTGTAAAACAAGATTCGTTCATGAAGCGGCTGTTGTGCAGTCGTCTAACCTGTGTTTTCCTTGTAGGGATATCGAATCGATTCGTCGTCGCAGAAAAAACCGCGCTTCACAGGACCAGTCCATTTTGGAATCAAGTACGAAAAGAGCACTAGAATGAGAACAATAAGCCACCGATTGAGGTAAATTGCGTCTTACCTGCTAATCCCAATCCCACAATGGAAATCACCCACCGCACGATTGGAAAATTGATGTTCGTCGTCGCCATCGCCGGCTGCTCCGACTTCGAATCCTCGACCTCAACAGCCACGCGGCTTGTTGGAGCAATCAGCTTGGCGGCGGCACGTAAAACGCGCTGAAACGAAGCGGAACAGGTGAGTTCTGTGGAAAACTGTCGAACGAAAGCGGCTCCGCTCGTTTAACGCCGACTGGAAAATTGCCACGTTGTGCACAGAGCAAACAGCGGATAGCGAAAGTGACACAGAGGACACGGGCGTGCACAAAACTCTCAACATCGGGTGCTAAACATCAAAAGAAACGAGGAGTGAACAACGATGACAAAGATTGCGATTGACAAACGGCGGTGAGTCACTGTGCGACAGACCGAAATCGAACAGGAGGCGTGGAAGGAAGACGACACGATGCCCAGAAGCGAAGACGATTTGGTTTGCTGGACTGGTGCGCGAATCAGTGACGTCGCTGTTCCGACGTTTCCGTGGAAACGAGCAAAAATGACTCCACAGAGCGCGAGTCGACGCGGAATCGAAGAAGAGCTTCGACAACGCAAACTCCGACGACCGTCGATGGAGACTGACGAGCAACGCTGAAATGTTCCGATCGACGACGCGATGGATTCGAACATAAACAGCGAGTGATGCAAATCGCGTATTTGCATAAAAACTGATGACGAATCCGCCGCGATTCACTCGATGATCACCGAAGACCGCAGAAAATGCATCAATATTTGTAGGTCATCGAGATATGCTGCACTTGGATTTGGCGCGAACGGGGAATCGTAAACATGCGCTTCTCAGAAGCGGTGGATCGATCAGAGTGCGAACAAGAGTGCGATCCCTGTGCGTATATTTAAACTCGTCAGTCAAACTGCGGTTTTCTTGCGTTTTTACCCGAGTTGTCCAGTGCGCACCCTCTGGATCTACAATTAAAGTTTGCATGTCTGGAATCCGTTTGTTTCGCGCAGATTTGAAGCGCATGTGGGCTACAAAAGGCCAAGATGTATTCGGCGGCACGCGAAAGTACGATTTCAAATACAAGTGAGCTGACATGAGATCATAATGCGATGAGAGAGTGGAAAAGGCTGCAAAGTGATTCTCTTTTGTCGTCGGCTTTGTGCTCGCATACAATGAGAGTCGATGATTCATCGCCTCTGGTGTTTTGGTGACCCGTAGAGGGTTTGCTCGTCGGAGCGTCCCTGTTACGGAGATTCACCTCAGATTTCTTCTCCTGTTTCTGACTTTCGTTAGGAGGGACGACGTAAACAGATCGCGTTTAAAGACCACGAAATGAAATAATCATTTGCAAGTCAACGACTTTCGTATTTTAGAGTGTTTTCATCGTTAAAATGCGGTTTGAAGGCGAAAGGAGTGACGGAAGACACTTCTGTAATGTATGAGCGAACGAAAGGGCGAACTCGTTGAGATCCGCCGAGTGCTCCGCAGACCGCGGAAGAGCGGCGGTCTTTGCTCCAAATGTCTCTTGATTCGAGAGGAAATTAAAGGAAAAAGCTTGTTTCTGATCGTATCCTTGAGTTGTTTCCCTTTTGAGCGGATTCGAGGTGGCGAGCACCTACGAGCGAACAAATACGATGTTTACAAATACTCGGTCGGACCAAAACACTCCAAATTAATTCCTCTTTTCTTCTCCGGCAAATTGCTTTGTGGCCACTCGTTAGAGGATGACTCAGTAAGAAATAAGTGGATTTGGCGCTCGTGATTCACCTTAGAAACCGACATCCTGCGTTTCAGGTCGCAACTCTTGGGTTTTCTATGCTCTGCAATTGAAAGTTCTCACGTCTTCTTGAGAACTTTCAGTGCACTTACCGTAGTCCTGCAGAACACAAAAGGACTTTGGGCTCTAGGGAAATGATCCTAAACTTGATCCTAAAAGCGTTTGCTTCTAGAAATTCTTCGAAAACGCGTTTATCGCATTCACGTCGTCTTAGCTACAAACTGGATTTGTGGGTTACGGTATGTAGCGAGTCGGTGAGTATCGCAAGCTGCAAAGCGTCGTCGGATGTGTAATTCACGCGACTCCACACACGTTGTTTTCGCGGAGTTCTCAAATTCCAGAGGCCGAGAATCGAGTTTTAAGTCAATTAGCTCAAAGGAAAACAAATCTTCGGTAAATGTCACCGACTTTAGCCCCAAACACCAAAAATCGTCTCGGGATTCACGATTCGAAATAATTTATTTGTACAGAATTGTTGTTCTCCGGCGATTTCGCATATTTCGAATGCCATAAGGTACAAATAATTATTTCGAATCGTGAATCCGAGACGATTTGGTGGTGTTTGGGCTAAGTGGGTGACATTTACCGAAGGATTTGTTTTCCTTTGAGGCTAATTGACTTAAAACTCGATTCTCGGCCTCTGGGAATTTGAGAACTCCGCGAAAACAACGTGTGTGGGAGTCGCGTGAATTACACATCCGACGACGCTTTGCAGCTTGCGATACTCACCGACTCGCTACATACCGTAACCCACAAATCGCAGTTTTGTAGCTAAGACGACGTGAATGCGATAAACGCGTTTTCGGAAGAATTTCTAGAAGCAACGCTTTTAGGATCAAGTTTAGGATCATTTCCCTAGAGCCCAAAGTCCTTTTGTGTTCTGCAGGACTACGGTAAGTGCACTGAAAGTTCTCAAGAAGACGTGAGAACTTTCAATTTGCAGAGCATAGGAAAACCCAAGAGTTTGCGACCTGAAACGCAGGATGTCGGGTTTCTAAGGTGAATCACGAGCGCCAAATCCACTTATTTCTTACTGAGTCATCTCTAACGAGTGGCACAAAGCAATTTGCCGAGAAGAAAAGAGGAATTAATTTGGAGTGTTTTGGTCGACCGAGTATTTGTAAACATCGTATTTGTTCGCTCGTAGGTGCTCGCACCTCGAATCCGCTCAGAAAGGGAAACAACTCAAGGATACGATCAGAAACAAGCTTTTTCCTTTAATTTCCTCTCGAATCAAGAGACATTTGGAGCAAAGACCGCCGCTCTTCCGCGGTCTGCGGAGCACTCGGCGGGATTCTCAACGAGTTCGCCTTTCGTTCGCTCATACATTACAGAAGTGTCTTCCGTCACTCCTTTCGCCTTCAAACCGCATTTTAACGATGAAAACACTCTAAATACGAAAGTCGTTGACTTGCAAATGATTATTTCATTTCGTGGTCTTTAAACGCGATCTGTTTACGTCGTCCTCCTAACGAAAGTCAGAAACAGGAGAAGAAATCTGAGGTGAATCTCCGTAACAGGGACGCTCCGACGAGCAAACCCTCTACGGGTCACCAAAACACCAGAGGCGATGATCATCGACTCTCATTGTATGCGAGCACAAAGCCGACGACAAAAGAGAATCACTTGCAGCCTTTTCCACTCTCTCATCGCATTATGATCTCATGTCAGCTCACTTGTATTTGAAATCGTACTTTCGCGTGCCGCGAATACATCTTGGCCTTTTGTAGCCCACATGCGCTTCAAATCTGCGCAAACAAACGGATTCCAGACATGCAAACTTTAATTGTAGATCCAGAGGGCGCGCACTGGACAACTCGGGTAAAAACGCAAGAAAACCGCAGTTTGACTGACGAGTTTAAATATACGCACAGGGATCGCACTCTTGTTCGCACTCTGATCGATCCACCGCTTCTGAGAAGCGCATGTTTACGATTCCCGTTCGCGCCAAATCCAAGTGCAGCATATCTCGATGACCTACAATATTGATGCATTTTCTGCGGTCTTCGGTGATCATCGAGTGAATCGCGGCGGATTCGTCATCAGTTTTTATGCAAATACGCGATTTGCATCACTCGCTGTTTATGTTCGAATCCATCGCGTCGTAGATCGGAACATTTCAGCGTTGCTCGTCAGTCTCCATCGACGGTCGTCGGAGTTTGCGTTGTCGAAGCTCTTCTTCGATTCCGGCGTCGACTCGCGCTCTGTGGAGTCATTTTTGCTCGTTTCCACGGAAACGTCGGAACAGCGACGTCACTGATTCGCGCACCAGTCCAGCAAACCAAATCGTCTTCGCTTCTGGCATCGTGTCGTCTTCCTTCCACGCTCCTGTTCGATTTCGGTCTGTCGCACAGTGACTCAC